>JAWPHD010019935.1:0-33675 GCA_037043455.1 Cyrtodaria siliqua | reverse complement strand
CAGTATCTTTAATTACCATCACCCCACATCCTCCAAAATGGGCAACAGTATATTTAATTACCATCACCACACATCCTCAAAAATGAACACCAGTACCTTTGATTACCACAATTCCACATTCTCCAAAATAGACAACAGAACCATTACCTCCTTCCCACATCCTCCAAAATGGACAACAGTATATTTAATTACCATCACCACACATCCTCCAAAATGAACAACAGTACCTTTGATTACCACCATCCCACATCCTCCAAACTGGACAATAGTATATTTAATTACCATCACCACACATCCTCCAAAATTAACAACAGTACCTTTGATAACCACCATCCCACTTCCTCCAAAATGGACAACAGTACCTTTAATTATCATCACCACACATCCTCCAAAATGAACAACAGTACCTTTGATTGCCACAATTCCACATTCTCCAAAATAGACAACAGTACCTTTAATTACCACCTTCCCACATCCTCCAAAATGGACAACAGTATATTTAATTACCATCACCACACATCCTCCAAAATGAACAACAGTACCTTTGATTACCACCATCCCACATCCTCCAAAATGGACAATAGTATATTTAATTACCATCACCACACATTCTCCAAAATGAACAACAGTACCTTTGATTACCATCACCACACATCCTCCAAAATGAACAACAGTACCTTTGATTACCACCATTCCACATCCTCCAAAATGGACGACAGTATATTTAATTACACAATCCCACATCCTCCAAAATGGACAAAAGTACCTTTAATTACCATCACCCCACATCCTCCAAAATGGACGACAGTATATTTAATTACACCATCCCACATCCTCCAAAATGGACAACAGTACCTTTAATTACCATCACCCCATATTCTCCCCAAACGGACAACAGTACCTTTAATTACCATCACCCCACATCCTCCAAAATGGATGACAGTATATTTAATTACACCATCCCACATCCTCCAAAATGGACAACAGTACCTTTAATTACCATCATCCCACATCCTCCAAAATGGACAACAGTACCTTTAATTACCATCACCCCACATCCTCCAAAATGGACAACAGTACTTTTAATTACCATCACCACACATCCTCCAAAATAGACAACAGTACCTTTGATTACCACCATCCCATATCCTCCAAAATGAACAACTGTATATTTAATAACACCCCCATATTCTCCAAAACGGACAACACTACCTTTAATTACCATCACCCCACATCCTCCAAAATGGACGACAGTATATTTAATTACACCATCCCACATCCTCCAAAATGGACAACAATACCTGTAATTACCACCATCCAACATCCTCCAAAATGGACAACAGTACCTTTAATTACCATCACCCCACATCCTCCAAAATGGACAACAGTACCTTTAATTACCACCATCCCACATCCTTCAAAATGGACAACAGAATTTTAATTACGCCGTCCCATATCCTCCAAAATGGACAACAGTACCTTTAATTGCCACCATCCCACATCCTCCAAAATGGACAACATTACCTTTAATTACCATCACCCCACATCCTCCAAAATGGGCAACAATACCTTTAATTACCACCATCCCACATCTTCCAAAATGGACAACATTACCTTTAATTACCATCACCCCACATCCTCCAAAATGGGCAACAGTACCTTTAATTACCACAATCCCACATCCTCCAAAATGGACAACAGTACCTTTAATTACCATCATCCCACATCCTCCAAAATGGACAACAGTACCTTTTATTACCATCACCCCACATCCTCCAAAATGGACAACATTACCTTTAATTACCATCACCCCACATCCTCCAAAATGGGCAACAGTACCTTTAATTACCACCATCCCACATCCTCCAAAATGGACACATAGTATTTTTAATTACACCGCCCCATATCCTCCAAAATGGACAACGGTACCTTTAATTACCACCATCCCACATCCTCCAAAATGGACAACAGTACATTTAGTTACCACCATCCTACATCCTCCAAAATGGACAACAGTACATTTAATTACCATCTGCCCCCATCTTCCAAAATGGACAACAGTATATTTAATTACACCGCCCCATATCCTCCAAAATGGACAACGGTACCTTTAATTACCACCATCCCACATCCTCCAAAATGGACAACAGTACATTTAGTTACCACCATCCTACATCCTCCAAAATGGACAACAGTACCTTTAATTACCATCACCTCACATAGTCCAAAATGGACAACATTACCTACAATTACCATTATCCCATGTCATCCAAAGTGAACAACAGTATATTTAATTACACCACCATATTCTCCAAAACGGACAACAGTACCTGTAATTACCACAATCCTACATCCTCCAAAATGGGCAACAGTACCTTTAATTACCACAATCCCACATCCTCAAAAATGAACAACAGTACGTTTAATTACCATCACCCCACATCCTCCAAAATGGACAACAGTATATTTAATTACACCATTCCACATCCTCCAAAATGGACAACAGCACCTTTAATTACCACAATCCCAGATTCTCCAAAATGGACAACAGTACCTTTAGATACCAGTATCCCACATCCTCCAAAATGGACAACAGTACCTTTAGTTACCACCATCCTACATCTTCCAAAATGGACAATGGTACCTTTAATTACCATCACCTCACATCCTCCAAAATGTACAACATTACCTTTAGATACCACTATCCCACATCCTCCAAAATGGACAACAGTACCTTTTATTACCATCACCCCACATCCTCCAATATGAGCAACAGTACCTTTAATTACCACCATCCCACATCCTCCAAAATGGACAACAGTATATTTAATTACACCACCATATTCTCCAAAACGGACAACAGTACCTTTCATTACCATCACCCCACATCCTCCAAAATGGACGACAGTATATTTAATTAAACTATCCCACATCCTCCAAAATGGACAACAATACCTTTACTTACCAACATCCCACATCCTCCAAAATGGACAAAATTACCTTTAATTACCACCATCCCACATCCTCTAAAATGGACAACATTACCTTTAATTACCATCACCCCACATCCTCCAAAATGGACAACGGTACCTTTAATTACCACCATCCCACATCCTCCAAAATGGATCACAGTACCTTTAATTACTATCACCCCACATCATCCAAAATGGACAACAGTACCTTTAATTACCATCACCCCACATCCTCCAAAATGGACAATAGTACCTTTTATTACCATCACCCCACATCCTCCAAAATGGACAACATTACCTTTAATTACCATCACCCCACATCCTCCAAAATGGGCAACAGTACCTTTAATTACCACCATCCCACATCCTCCAAAATGGACAACATTACCTTTAATTACCATCACCCCACATCCTCCAAAATGGACAACATTACCTTTAATTACCATCACCCCACATCCTCCAAAATGGACAACATTACCTTTAATTACCACCATCCCACATCCTCCAAAATGGACACATAGTATATTTAATTACACCGTCCCATATCCTCCAAAATGGACAACAGTACCTTTAATTACCACCATCCCACATCCTCCAAAATATACAACAGTATCTTTAATTACCACCATCCCACATCCTTCAAAATGGACAACAGTATATTTAATTACACCGTCCCATATCCTCCAAAATGGACAACAGTACCTTTAATTACCATCACCCCACATCCTCCAAAATGGACAACAGTATATTTAATTACACCGCCCCATATCCTCCAAAATGGACAACAGTATATTTAATTACACCGCCCCACATCCTCCAAAATAAACAACAGTATATTTAATTACACCATCCCATATCCTCCAAAATGGACGACAGTATATTTAATTACACTATCCCACATCCTCCAAAATGGACAACAAAACCTTTAATTACCACGATCCCACATCCTCCAAAATAGACAACAGTATATTTAATTACAACGTCCCATGTCCTCCAAAATGGACAACAGTACCTTTAATTACCATCACCCCACATCCTCCAAAATGGACAACAGTACCTTTAATTACACAATCCCACAACCTCCAAAATGGACAACAGCACCTTTAATTACCACAATCCCACATTATCCAAGATGGACAATGGTACCTTTAATTACCACCATCCCACATCCTCCAAAATGGACAACAGTACATTTAGTTACCACCATCCTACATCCTCCAAAATGGACAACAGTACCTTTAATTACCATCACCTCACATCCTCCAAAATGGACAACATTACCTATAATTACCATTATCCCATGTCATCCAAAGTGGACAACAGTAACTTTAATTACCATCACTCCACATCCTCCAAAATGGACAACAGTACCTTTAATTACCACCATCCCACATCCTCAAAAATGGACAACATTATCTTTTATTACCATCACCCAACATCCTCCAAAATGGGCAACAGTACCTTTAATTACCACAATCCCACATCCTCCAAATTGGACAACAGTACCTTTAATTACCATCACCCCACATCCTCCAAAATGGACAACAGTATCTTTAATTACCATCACCCCACATCCTCCAAAATGGACAACAGTACCTTTAATTACCATCACCCCACATCCTCTAAAATGGACAACAGTATATTTAATTACACCGCCCCATATCCTCCAAAATGGACAACAGTACCTTTAATTACCACCATCCCACATCCTCCAAAATGGACAACAGTATATTTAATTACACCTCCATATCCTCCAAAATGGACAACAGTACCTTTAATTACCATCACCGCACATCCTCCAAAATGGAAAACAGTATATTTAATTACACCATCCCATATCCTCCAAAATGGACAACAATATATTTAATTACACTGTCCCATATCCTCCAAAATGGACAACAGTACCTTTAATTACCATCACCCCACATGCTCCAAAATGGGCAACAGTACCTTTAATTACCACAATCCCACATCCTTCAAAATGGACAACAGTACCTTTACTTACCATCACCACACATCCTCCAAAATGGACAACAGTATCTTTAATTATACCCCCATATTCTCCAAAATGGACAACAGTACCTTTAATTACCATCACCCCACATCCTCCAAAATGGACAACAGTACCTTTAATTACCATCACCACACATCCTCCAAAATGGACAACAGTATATTTAATTACACCGTCACATAACCTCCAAAATGGACAACAGTACCTTTAATTATCATCACCCCACGTCCTCAAAAATGGACGACAGTATATTTAATTACACCATCCCACATCCTCCAAAATGGACAACAATACCTTTAATTACCACGATCCCACATCCTCCAAAATAGACAACAGTATATTTAATTACACTGTCCCATGTCCTCCAAAATGGACAACAGTACCTTTAATTACCATCACCCCACATTCTCCAAAATGGACAACAGTATATTTAATTACACCATCCCACATCCTCCAAAATGGACAACAGCACCTTTAATTACCACAATCCCACATTCTCCAAAATGGACAATGGTACCTTTAATTACCACCATCCCACATCCTCCAAAACGGACAACAGTATATTTAGTTACCACCATCCTACATCCTCCAAAATTGACAACAGTACCTTTAATTACCATCACCTCACATCATCCAAAATGGACAACATTACCTATAATTACCATTATCCCATGTCATCCAAAGTGGACAACAGTAACTTTAATTACCATCACTCCACATCCTCCAAAATGGACAACAGTACCTTTAATTACCACCATCCCACATCCTCCAAAATGGACAACATTATCTTTTATTACCATCACCCAACATCCTCCAAAATGGGCAACAGTACCTTTAATTACCACAATCCCACATCCTCCAAATTGGACAACAGTACCTTTAATTACCATCACCCCACATCCTTCAAAATGGACAACAGTATCTTTAATTACCATCACCCCACATCCTCCAAAATGGACAACAGTATATTTAATTACCATCATCCCACATCCTCCAAAATGGACAACAGTACCTTTAATTACCATCACCCCACATCCTCCAAAATGGACAACAGTATCTTTAATTACCATCACCCCACATCCTCCAAAATGGACAACAGTATATTTAATTACCATCACCCCACATCCTCCAAAATGGACATCAGTACCTTTAATTACCATCATCCCACATCCTCCAAAATGGACAACAGTACCTTTAATTACCACAATTCCACATTCTCCAAAATAGACAACAGCACCTTTAATTACCACAATCCCACATCCTCCAAAATGAACAACAGTACCTTTAATTACCACCAGCCCACATCCTCCAAAATAGACAACAGTATATTTAATTACACCGTCCCATATCCTCCAAAATGGACAAAAGTACCTTTAATTACCATCACCCCACATTCTCCAAAATGGACAACAGTACCTTTAATTACCATCATCCCACATCCTCCAAAATGGACAACAGTACCTTTAATTACCATCACCCCACATCCTCCAAAATGGACAACAGTACCTTTAATTACCATCACCACACATCCTCCAAAATAGACAACAGTACCTTTGATTACCACCATCCCACATCCTCCAAAATGAACAACAGTATATTTAATAACACCCCCATATTCTCCAAAACGGACAACAGTCCCTTTAATTACCATCACCCCACATCCTCCAAAATGGACGACAGTATATTTAATTACACCATCCCACATCCTCCAAAATGGACAACAATACCTTTAATTACCACCATCCCACATCCTCCAAAATGGACAAAATTACCTTTAATTACCACCATCCCACATCCTCTAAAATGGACAACATTACCTTTAATTACCATCACCCCACATCCTCCAAAATGGACAACGGTACCTTTAATTACCACCATCCCACATCCTCCAAAATGAATCACAGTACCTTTAATTACCATCACCCCACATCATCCAAAATGGACAATAGTACCTTTAATTACCATCACCGCACATCCTCCAAAATGGAAAACAGTATATTTAATTACACTATCCCATATCCTCCAAAATGGACAACAGTACCTTTACTTATCATCACCCCACGTCCTCAAAAATGGACGACAGTATATTTAATTACACCATCCCACATCCTCCAAAATGGACAACAATACCTTTAATTACCACGATCCCACATCCTCCAAAATAGACAACAGTATATTTAATTACACCGTCCCATGTCCTCCAAAATGGACAACAATACCTTTAATTACCATCACCCCACATTCTCCAAAATGGACAACAGTATATTTAATTACACCATCCCACATCCTCCAAAATGGACAACAGCACCTTTAATTACCACAATCCCACATTCTCCAAAATGGACAATGGTACCTTTAATTACCACCATCCCACATCCTCCAAAATGGACAACAGTACATTTAGTTACCACCATCCTACATCCTCCAAAATTGACAACAGTACCTTTAATTACCATCACCTCACATCGTCCAAAATGGACAACATTACCTATAATTACCATTATCCCATGTCATCCAAAGTGGACAACAGTAACTTTAATTACCATCACTCCACATCCTCCAAAATGGACAACAGTACCTTTAATTACCACCATCCCACATCCTCCAAAATGGACAAAGCATATTTAATTACACTGTCCCATATCCTCCAAAATGGATAACAGTACCTTTAATTACCATCACCCCACATCCTCCAAAATAAACAACAGTATATTTAATTACACCATCGCATATCCTCCAAAATGGACAACAGTACCTTTAATTACCACCATCCCACATCCTCCAAAATAGACAACATTATCTTTAATTACCGTCACACCACATCCTCCAAAATGGGCAACAGTACCTTTAATTACCACCATCCCTTATCCTCCAAAACGGACAACAATACCTTTAATTACCACAATCCCACATCCTCCAAAATGGACAAAAATATATTTAATTACACTGTCCCACATCCTCCAAAATGGACAACAGTACCTTTACTTACCATCACCACACATCCTCCAAAATGGACAACAGTATCTATAACTATACCCCCCATATTCTCCAAAATGGACAACAGTACCTTTAATTACCATCACCCCACATCCTCCAAAATGGACAACAGTACCTTTAATTACCATCACCACACATCCTCCAAAATGGACAACAGTATATTTAACTACACCGTCCCATATCCTCCAAAATGGACAACAGTACCTTTAATTACCATCACCCCACGTCCTCCAAAATGGACGACAGTATATTTAATTACACCATCCCACATCCTCCAAAATGGACAACAGTACCTTTAATTACCATCACCTCACATCCTCCAAAATGGACAACATTACCTATAATTACCATTATCCCATGTCATCCAAAGTGGACAACAGTAACTTTAATTACCATCACTCCACATCCTCCAAAATGGACAACAGTACCTTTAATTACCACCATCCCACATCCTCCAAAATGGACAACATTATCTTTAATTACCATCACCCAACATCCTCCAAAATGGGCAACAGTACCTTTAATTACCACAATCCCACATCCTCCAAATTGGACAACAGTACCTTTAATTACCATCACCCCACATCCTCCAAAATGGACAACAGTATCTTTAATTACCATCACCCCACATCCTCCAAAATGGACAACAGTATATTTAATTACCATCATCCCACATCCTCCAAAATGGACAACAGTATCTTTAATTACCATCACCCCACATCCTCCAAAATGGACAACAGTATATTTAATTACCATCACTCCACATCCTCCAAAATGGACATCAGTACCTTTAATTACCATCATCCCACAGCCTCCAAAATGGACAACAGTACCTTTAATTACCACAATTCCACATTCTCCGAAATAGACAACAGCACCTTTAATTACCACAATCCCACATTCTCCAAAAATGGACAACAGTACCTTTAATTACCACCAGCCCACATCCTCCAAAATAGACAACAGTATATTTAATTACACCGTCCCATATCCTCCAAAATGGACAACAGTACCTTTAATTACCATCACCCCACATTCTCCAAAATGGACAACAGTACCTTTAATTACCATCATCCCACATCCACCAAAATGGACAACAGTACCTTTAATTACCATCACCCCACATCCTCCAAAATGGACAACAGTACCTTTAATTACCATCACCACACATCCTCCAAAATAGACAACAGTACCTTTGATTACCACCATCCCACATCCTCCAAAATGAACAACAGTATATTTAAAAACACCCTCATATTCTCCAAAACGGACAACAGTACCTTTAATTACCATCGCCCCACATCCTCCAAAATGGACGACAGTATATTTAATTACACCATCCCACATCCTCCAAAATGGACAACAATACCTTTAATTACCACCATCCCACATCCTCCAAAATCGACAAAATTACCTTTAATTATCACCATCCCACATCCTCTAAAATGGACAACATTACCTTTAATTACCACCATCCCACATACTCCAAAATAGACAACAGTATATTTAATTACACCATCCCATATCCTCCAAAATGGACAACAGTAACTTTAATTACCATAACCCCACATCCTCCAAAATGGACAACAGTATATTTAATTACACCATCCCACATCCTCCAAAATGGACAACAGCACCTTTATTTACCACAGTCCCACATTCTCCAAAATGGACAACGGTATATTTAATTACACCGTCCCATATCCTCCAAAATGGACAACAGTACCTTTAATAACCATAACCCCACATCCTCCAAAATGGACAACAGTATATTTAATTACACCATTCCACATCCTCCAAAATGGACAACAGCACCTTTATTTACCACAGTCCCACGTTCTCCAAAATGGACAACGGTACCTTTAATTACCATCACCTGACATCCTCCAAAATGGACAACATTACCTTTTAATTACTATTATCCCATGTCCTCCAAAGTGGACAACAGTAACTTTAATTACCACCATCCCACATCCTCCAAAATGGACAACAGTATATTTAATTACACCATCCCATATCCTCCAAAATGGACAACAGTACCTTTAATTACCACAGTCCCACGTTCTCCAAAATGGACAACGGTACCTTTAATTACCACCATCCAACATCCTCCAAAATGGACAACAATACCTTTAATTACCATCACCTGACATCCTCCAAAATGGACAACATTACCTTTTAATTACTATTATCCCATGTCCTCCAAAGTGGACAACAGTATATTTAATTACCACCATCCCACATACTCCAAAATAGACAACAGTATATTTAATTACACCGTCCCATATCCTCCAAAATGGACAACAGTACCTTTAATAACCATAACCCCACATCCTCCAAAATGGACAACAGTATATTTAATTACACCATTCCACATCCTCCAAAATGGACAACAGCACCTTTATTTACCACAGTCCCACGTTCTCCAAAATGGACAACGGTACCTTTAATTACCATCACCCCCACATCCTCCAAAATGGGCAACAGTACCTTTAATTACCACAATCCCACATCCTCCAAAATGGAAAACAGTACCTTTAATTACCATCACCCCACATCCTCCAAAATGGACAACAGTATCTATTACCATCACCCCACATCCTCCAAAATGGGCAACAGTACCTTTAATTACCACAATCCCACATCCTCCAAAATGGACAACGGTATGTTTAATTACCATCACCCCACATCCTCCAAAATGGACAACAGTATATTTAATTAAACCATTCCACATCCTCTAAAATGGACAACAACACCTTTAATTACCACTATTCTTCATCCTCCAAAATGGACAACGGTACCTTTAATTACCATCACCTCACATCCTCCAAAATAGACAACAGTACCTGTAGATACCACTATCCGACATCCTCCAAAATGGACAACAGTACCTTAAGTTACCACCATTCTACATCCTCCAAAATGGACAACGGTACCTTTAATTACGATCACCTCACATCCTCCAAAATAGACAACAGTACCTTTAGATACCACTATCCCACATCCTCCAAAATGGACAACAGTACCTTTAGATACCACTATCCCACATCCTCCAAAATGGACAACAGTACCTTTAATTACCATCACCTCACATCCTCCAAAATGGACAACATTACCTTTAATTACCATTATCCCATGTCGTCCAATGTGGACAAGAGTAACTTTAATTACAATCACTCCACATCCTTAAAAATGGACAACAGTAACTTTAATTACCACCATCCCACATCCTCCAAAATGGACAACAGTTATTTAATTACGCCGTCCCATATCCTCCAAAATGGAAAACAGTACCTTTAATTGCCACCATCCCACATCCTCCAAAATGGACAACATTACCTTTAATTACCATCACCCCACATCCTCCAAAATGGGCAACAGTACCTTTAATTACTATCACCCCACATCCTCCAAAATGGACAACAGTATCTATTACCATCACCCCACATCCTCCAAAATGGGCAACAGTACCTTTAATTACCACAATCCCACATCCTCCAAAATGGACAACAGTACGTTTAATAACCATCACCCCACATCCTCCAAAATGGACAACAGTATATTTAATTACACCATTCCACATCCTCTAAAATGGACAACAGCACCTTTAATTACCACAATCCCACATCCTCCAAAATGGACAACAGTACGTTTAATTACCATCACCCCACATCCTACAAAATGGACAACAGTATATTTAATTACACCATTCCACATCCTCTAAAATGGACAACAGCACCTTTAATTACCACAATCCCACATCCTCCAAAATGGACAACAGTACCTTTAATTACCATCACCCCACATCCTACAAAATGGACAAAATTACCTTTAATTACCACTATCCCTTATCCTCCAAAATGGACAACATTACCTTAAATTACCATCACCCCACATCCTCCAAAATGGACGACAGTATATTTAATTAAACCATCCCACATCCTCCAAAATGGACAACAATATCTTTAATTACCACCATCCCACATCCTCCAAAATGGACAAAATTACCTTTAATTACCACCATCCCACATCCTCTAAAATGGACAACATTACCTTTCATTACCACCATCCCACATCCTCCAAAATAGACAACAGTATATTTAATTACACCGTCCCATATCCTCCAAAATGGACAACAGTACCTTTAATTACCATCACCCCACATCCTCCAAAATGGACGACAGCGTATTTAATTGCACCATCCCACATCCTCTAAAATGGACAACAGTACCTTTAATTACCATCACCCCATATTCTCCAAAACGGACAGCAGTACCTTTAATTACCATCACCCCACATCCTCCAAAATGGACGACAGTATATTTACTTACACCATCTCACATCCTCCAAAATGGACAACAGTACCTTTAATTACCATCACCCCACATCCTCCAAAATGGACAACAGTACCTTTAATTGCCATCACCACACATCCTCCAAAATAGACAACAGTACCTTTGATTACCACCATCCCACATCCTCCAAAATGGACGACAGTATATTTAATTACACCATCCCACGTCCTCCAAAATGGACAACAATACCTTTAATTACCACCATCCCACATCCTCCAAAATGGACAAAATTACCTTTAATTACCACCATCCCACATCCTCTAAAATGGACAAAATTACCTTTAATTACCACCATCCCACATCCTCCAAAATAGACAACAGTATATTTAATTACACTGTCCCATATCCTCAAAAATGGACAACAGTACCTTTAGTTACCATCACCCAACATCCTCCAAAATGGACAACAGTATATTTAATTACACCATTCCACATCCTTCAAAATGGACAACAGCACCTTTAATTACCACAGTCCCACATTCTCCAAAATGGACAATGGTACCTTTAATTACCACCATCCAACATCCTCCAAAATGGACAACAGTACCTTTAATTACCATCACCTCACATCCTCCAAAATGGACAACATTACCTTTAATTACCATTATCCCATGTCCTCCAAAGTGGACAACAGTAACTTTAATTACCATCACTCCACATCCTCCAAAACAGACAGCAGTACCTTTAATTACCACCATCCCACATCCTCCAAAATGGACAACAGTATATTTAATTACACCATCCCATATCCTCCAAAATGGACAACAGTACCTTTAATTACCATCACCCCACATCCTCCAAAATGAACAACAGTATATTTTATTACACCGTCCCATATCCTCCAAAATGGACAACAGTACCTTTAATTACCACCATCCCACATCCTCCAAAATGGACAACATTACCTTTAATTACCATCACCCCACATCCTCCAAAATGGGCAACAGTACCTTTAAATACCACAATCCCACATCCTCCAAAATGGACAAAGGACCTTTAATTACCATCACCCCACATCCTCCAAAATGGACAACAGTATCTATTACCATCACCCCACATCCTCCAAAATGGGCAACAGTACCTTTAATTACCACAATCCCACATCCTCCAAAATGGACAACAGTACGTTTAATTACCATCACCCCACATCCTCCAAAATGGACAACAGTATATTTAATTACACCATTCCACATCCTCTAAAATGAACAACTGCACCTTTAATTACCACAATCCCACATTCTCCAAAATGGACAACAGTACCTTTAGATACCACTATCCGACATCCTCTAAAATGGACAACAGTACCTTTAGTTACTACCATCCTACATCCTCCAAAATGGACAATGGTACCTTTAATTACCATCACCTCACATCCTCCAAAATGGACAACAGTACCTTTAGATACCACTATCCCACATCCTCCAAAATGGACAACATTACCTTTAGATACCACTATCCCACATCCTCCAAAATGGACAACAGTACCTTTAATTACCATCACCTCACATCCTCCAAAATGGACAACATTACCTTTAATTACCATTATCCCATGTCATCCAAAGTGGACAACAGTAACTTTAATTACAATCACTCCACATCCTCCAAAATGGACAACAGTACCTTTAATAACCACCATCCCACATCCTCCAAAATGGACCACAGTATATTTAATTACGCCGTCCCATATCCTCCAAAATGGACAACAGTATATTTAATTACACCATCGCATATCCTCCAAAATGGACAACAGTACCTTTAATTACCACCATCCCACATCCTCCAAAATGGACAACATTACCTTTAATTACCGTCACCCCACATCCTCCAAAATGGGCAACAGTACCTTTAATTACCACAATCCCACATCCTCCAAAATGGACAACATTACCTTTAATTACCACCATCCCACATTATCCAAAATGGACAACAGTATATTTAATTACACCGTCCCATATCCTCCAAAATGGACAACAGTACCTTTAATTACCACCATCCCACATCCTCCAAAATGGACAACATTACCTTTAATTACCACCATCACACATCCTCCAAAATGGGCAACTACCTTTAATTACCACCATCACACATCCTCCAAAATGGGCAACTACCTTTAATTACCACCATCCCACATTATCCAAAATGGACAACAGTATATTTAATTACACCGTCCCATATCCTCCAAAATGGGCAAAAGTACCTTAAATAACCACAATCCCACATCCTCCAAAATGGATAACTGTATCTATTACGATCACCCCACATCCTCCAAAATGGGCAACAGTACCTTTAATTACCACAATCCCACATCCTCCAAAATGGACAACAGTATATTTAATTACACCGTCCCATATCCTCCAAAATGGACAACAGTACCTTTAATTACCATCACCCCACATCCTCCAAAATGGGCAACATTACCTTTAATTACCACCATCCCACATCCTCCAAAATGGACAACAGTACCTTTAATTACCATCACCCCACATCCTCCAAAATGGACAACAGTACCTTTAATTATCACCATCCCACATCCTCCAAAATGGACAACATTACCATTAATTACCATCTCCCGACATCCTCCAAAATGGACAACTTTACCTTTAATTACCACCATCCCACATCCTCAAAAATGGACAACAGTACCTTTAGTTACCACCATCACACATCCTCCAAAATGGGCAACTACCTTTAATTACCACCATCCCACATCCTCCAAAATGGACAACTACTTTTAATTATCATCACCGACATCCTCCAAAATGGACAAAAGTGCCTTTAATTACCACCATCCCACATCCTCCAAAATGGACAAAAGTTCTTTTAATTACCACCATCCCACATCCTCCAAAATGGACAAAAGTACCTTTAATTACCAGCATCCACATCCTCCAAAATGGACAAAAGTACCTTTAGTTACCATCACCCCACATCCTCCAAAATGGGCAATAGTACCTTTACTTGCCACCATCCCACATCCTCCAAAATGGACAATATTACCTTTAATTACCACCATCCCAGGTCCTCCAAAATGGACAACATTACCTTTACTTACCATCATCCCAGGTCCTCCAAAATGGACAACAGTACCTTTAATTATCACCATCCCACATCCTCCAAAATGGACAAAAGAACCTTTCATTACCACCATCCCAAATCCTCCAAAATGGGCGACATTACCTTTAATTACCGTCACACCACATCCTCCAAAATGGACAACAGTACCTTTAATTACCATCACCCTACATCCTCCAAAAATGACAACATAACCATTAATTACCATCTCCCACATCCTCCAAAATGGACAACTTTTCCTTTAATTATCACCATCCCACATCCTCCAAAATGGACAACATTACCTTAAATTACCATCACCCTACATCCTCCAAAAATGACAACATAACCATTAATTACCATCTCCCCACATCCTCCAAAATGGACAACTTTTCCTTTAATTACCACCAGCCCACATCCTCCAAAATGGACAACATTACCTTTAATTACCACCATCCCACATCCTCCAGAATGGACTACTACTTTAATTACCATCAGCCCACACCCTCCAAAATGGACAACAGTACCTTTGATTACCACCATCCCACATCCTCCAAAATGGACAACTACCTTAAATTACCATCAGCCCACCTCCTCCAAAATGGACAACAGTACCTTTAATTACCACCATCCGACATCCTCCAAAATAGACAACAGTACCTTTAATTACCACTACCCCACATCCTTCAAAATGGTCAACAGTACCTTAATTACCACCATCCCACATCCTCCAAAATGGACAACAGTACCTTTAATTACCACCATCCCAGGTCCTCCAGAATGGACAACAGTACCTTTAATTACCAACATCCCAGGTCCGCCAAAATGGACAACAGTACCTTTAATTACCACCATCCCATATCCTCCAAAATGGACAACATTACCTTTAATTACCATCACCCCAGGTCCACCAAAATGGACACTAGTACCTTTAATTACCACCGTCCCAGGTCCTCCAAAATGGACAACAGTACCTTTAATTACCACAATCCCAGGTCTTCCAAAATGGACAACAGTACCTTTAATTACCACCATCCCAGGTCCTCCAAAATGGGCAACAGTATCTTTAATTACCACCATCCCAGGTCTTCCAAAATGGACAGCTTTACCTTTAATTACCATCACTCCACATCCTCCAAAATGGACAACAGTACCTTTAATTACCACCATCCCTCATCCTCCAAAATGGACAACATTACCTTTAATTACCATCACCCCACATCCTCCAAAATGGACAACAGTACCTTTAATAATTATCATCATATGTCATCCAAGATCACAAACTGAACCTATAATAACCACCACCCTTCATTTTCTCAAGAATGCCAACTGTAATTTTAATAACAGCTCACATCCTCTCAAGATGTCCAACAGTACCTTTAATAGTACCATCACTCTACGACATTACAATTGCCAACTGTGAATTTAATGACCATCACTCAACGTCGTCCAATATTGCCAACCGTAAATTTAATGATCATCACCCCACCTCATCCATGATCGCCAACTGCACACTCAGTAATGATCACCAAATGTCATTTAAGATCAAAAATACCTTTAAAAGCCATCGCACCGAAATTTCCAACTTGAACGACAATCACTGAAAATTGCCAACGGCACGTTTAATGACAATACTAATAATTTATCCATGGCCGCCAAGGGAACCTTTTATAACCATCACTCCATGTCATCCAAGATTGCCAACAGTATATTTGTTAAACAATTACCAGAGTATGTCTAATAATCTAATAACATTGTCCAAAATTGCCAACAGTACCTTTAGTAACAATTACCCAACGTCGTCCGAGATTGCCAACGCTATATTTAATAACCACCATCCCATATCCTCCAAGATTGCCAATTGGACATTCAATAGCCGTCACTCCTAAGGTGTCCAAGATCGCCATAGCCATCAGTGACCAAACATCCTCCAAGATTGCCAACTGTACATTTAATAGCCATCGCCCAAAGATATCCAAGATCTCCATTTATACCTTTAATAACGATCAACAAACATCCTCCAAGATTACCATCAGTACATGTACTAGCCATCCCCCAACGATGTCCAAGATCACCAACTTTACCTTTAATAATCATCACCAAACATCCTACATGATTGCAAATGGTACATTCAGTAGCCATCCCCCAAATCCCCCAATGATGTCCAAGATCTCCATTTATACCTTTAATAACCATCAGCAAACATCCTCCAAGATTGCAAACGTTATGTTTAATACCATCCCAAATGATGTCCAAGATCACCATCTATACCTTTAATAACCATCACCGAACATCCTCCAGGATTGCCAACTACATTTGATAGTCATCCCCCACCGATGTCTATGATCACCATCTATAACTTTGATAACCAGCACTCCAAATCCTGCAAGATTGCCAAGTGTATATTTAATAACAAACACCCCAGCGATGTTCAAGATCACAATCTATACCTTTAATAACCATCACCCCACATCATCCCACGATTCCCAACTGTATATTTCGTAGCCATCACCCATAATTTGTCCAAGATCGCCATTTGTACCTTTAATAACCATGTGACAAAATCCTCCAAGATTGCCAATGGTACATTTAATAGCCATGCCCCAACAATGTCCAAAATCACCATCTGTACCTTTAATAACCATGCGAGCACATCCTCCAAGATTGTTAATGGTACATTTAATAGTCATCCCCCAACGATGTCCAAGAGTACCAGCTATACCTTTAATAACCATCACCACTCATTCTCCAATATTGCCAACTGTACATTTAATATCCATTAACCCTAAGATGTCCAAAATCACTATATATACCTTTAATAACCATCACCCCACATCCTCCAAGATTGCCGACTGTACATTTAATAGCCATCCCACAATAATATCCAAGATCACCATCTATACCTTTAATAACCATCAGCAAACATCCTCCTAAATTGCCAACGGTACATTTAATAAAGATCAATCTAAATATGTCCAATATCTCCATCTATACCTTTAATAACCATCACCTCACATCCTCCAAGATTGCCAACTGTACATTCAATAGCCGTCATCCCTAAGGCGTCCAAGATCGCCATCAATACCTTTAATAACCATCACCAAAAATCCTCCAAGATTGCCAACTCTACATTTAATAGCCATCCCACAATAATATCCAAGATCACCATCTATACCTTTAATAACCATCAGCAAACATCCTCTAAGATTGCAAACAGCACATTTAATAACCGTCCCAAACGATGTCCAAAATCACCATCTGTACCTTTAATAACCATCACCAATTATCCTCCAAGATTGCCAACGGTACATTTAATAGCCATCCTCCATCGATGTCCGAGATCACATCTATACCTTTAATGACCATCACCCCACATCCCCCAAGATTGCCAACTCCACATTTGATAGCCATCACCCCTAAGATGTCCAAGATCACCATTTATACCTTTAATAACCATCATCAAACATCATCCAAGATTGCCAAGTGTACATTTAATAGCCATCATCCCTATGATGTCCAAGATTGCCATCTATACCTTTAATAACCATCGCCAAAACATCCTCCTAAATTGCCAATGGTACATTTAATAAAGATCAATCCAAATATGTGCAAGATCGCCATTTATACCTATAATAACCATCACCCCACATCCTCGAAGATTGCCAAGTGTACATTTAACCCATTTCGTGTGGGATACGAATACATTCGTACCTACCCTTTTCATTCGGGATACGAATCCATACGTATTTAATGACTGTTGTTGACTTATCATTGTTTTCCATGTGGAAAACCCGTCATTATTTTGTGGGTACTCTTCAGATAAAAGGCAGGGTGAGCATGCGCAGTAAATAAAAAAAATGCCAATTTTGACTTGGATTACTATGGAAATGTTGAAAAAGTTTGGTTTCAGGAGGAATGTTTTAGGGAAATCTTCCATCCACGCCATCTCAGACAATATTTAGACCATGGGGTGCTTTTTTCAGCACCCTCAAGAAGCAATACCCCATCATTCATTCAATATGATTTGGGAAGACTATCCTTGGGAACGGTTGGTCACCGAGACTCTGATACGCGTAGGATTTGACCAAATTTATAAAAAATAAGTATAACTTTCGAAGTTCTCTATGGATTTCAAAGATTCTTTCAGCACTAGAAATGACTTAAAGTTCTCTACAATCTACACACTGGGTTATCGAGAACATTTGGGTGAAAGTAATGTAGGACTTCATTTTGACCCGATTTGCATGCTCACGTATGATTTTTATGTTCATTAAATTAGGTTTTGCATGAATATTGCTTTTAAAAAGTATTTCATTTTGTAGGGAATTTAAATACTTACATAATGATATATAGTTGTTTTAATTTAGTTTTAAAATTGACAAGTAAACCACATTTTACTAACATCCCCGAAATGTAATTTCCTGCAGCAGCAGAAACCGCAAAACTGTTAAGATTTACAGGAGTACTTAACTTATCAGATTTGCCTGCACAATGACATGGGTTAATAAGCAACACCTCTAAGATGTCCAAGATCACAATCTATACCTTTATTAACCATCGCCCCACATCCTCCAGGATTGCCATCTGTACCTTTAATACCCATCACCAAACATCCTCCAAGATTGCCAACTGTACATTAAATAGCCATCAATGCCATTATGTCCAAGATTGCAATCTATACCTTAAATAACCATCACCTACATCCTCCAAAATTGCCATGTGTATATTTAATAGGCATCACCCCTAAGATGTCCAAGATTGCCATCTGAACTTTTAACAACCAACATCCTCCAAGATTACAATGGTACATTCAATATCCATCCAACAACGACATCCAAGAGACACCATCTATACTTTTAATAACAATCATCCCACATCCGCAAAGATTGCAAACTGTACATTAAATAGCCATCAATGCCATTATATCCAAGATTGCAATCTGTACCTTAAATAACCATCACCTACATCCTCCAAGATTGCCAAGTGTATATTTAGTAACCATCCCCCAATGACATCCAAGATTACTATCTATACCTTTAATAACCATCACCCCACATCCTCCAAGATTGCCAACTGAACTTTTAACAACCAACATCCTCCAAGATTACAATGGTACATTCAATATCCATCCAACAACGACATCCAAGATCACCATCTATACTTTTAATAACAATCATCCCACATCCGCCAAGATTGAGAACTGTACATTAAATAGCCTTCACCCCAGTGGTGTCCAATATCGCCATCTGTACATGTAATAACCATCACCAAACATCGTTCAAGATTGCCAACTGTACATTAAATAGCCATCAACACCATGGATCATCCCACATCCGCCAAGATTGAGAACTGTACATTAAATAGCCTTCACCCCAGTGGTGTCCAATATCGCCATCTGTACATGTAATAACCATCACCAAACATCGTTCAAGATTGCCAACTGTACATTAAATAGCCATCAACACCATGGTTTACAGGATTGCCATCTGTACTTTTAATACCCATCACCCAACATCCTCCAAGATTGCCAACTCACTGGCACTGGAGCCGCAGATATTATATAAAAAAAACAAAAAAAACGATATCCCCCTATTACCTATGTGTTATATAGGTAATAGGGGGATATCGCTTTTTTTGTGTTTTTTTTATATAATATCTGCGGCTCCAGTGCCAGTGTGCAAACTGTACATTAAACAGCCATCACCCCTAAGATGTCCAAGATCACCATCTATACCTTTAATAACCATCACCTGCATGCATCCTCCAAAATTGCCAACTGTACATTTAATAGCCATCCGCCAATGACATCCAAGATCGCCATCTGTACCTTTAAGACTCACACCACTATTATCTCCCTTGAATACTCGTGCCCTACAGATGAAGGAGGTGGATAAAAAACAAGTTTGCTTTTCTGCATTTTACAGGATACATTGATTTATCTTTACCAGGTTCTAAATCTACAGCATTTTAGGAAGAGATCACAAAAAAATGCATGTTGATATAAGATTTCTAGCTAATTCTGCCTCATTTTACACATCATGGGTCTAATCACCACGGGGTTTATTTTTGTCTAAATTTTGATACTCACTCACTCACTCACAGGACTGTCCCGCAAACTTGAAATTAAAAAAAGTTCAATCTGGTAAATATTTGTTAAATGTGTTTTAAATTGCAGATATTGGATCAATGAAGAATTTAAGCATAAATACATGTTGCAAAATCTTTTTTTATCTCTATGCCACGAACAAAAACATTACAATGGGACCCTATGGAAAATTAATTGTGGTGTGAGACGTTAAGAAAGAGCTGCATAATGGGTATCTTTTATTCGTTATTCTTAAGGCATTGCGCTTTAGAGCTGCAGCATGGCATTTTCATCCGTCATCTTTAAGGTATTGCGCTTTAGAGCTGCATAACGGGTATCTTTCATCCTTTAATGCTAAGACATTGTGCTTTAGAGCTGCAGAACAGGTATCTTTCATCATTTATCTCTAATGCCTTGCAATTTAGAGCTTCAGAATGGTAATTTCCATAATTCATCTCTAAGCCCTTGCACTTTAGAGCTGCAGAACGGGTATCTTACAACCTTCACCTCAAAGCATTGTTTGTGTATCTGTGAATGTTTCAGACATGTTAGGACACAGTTAACATGGTTATTCAGAAATCCCGTCTGTGTATGTATAGTTATTTCAAGTTATCTTCATATTGCAGGAATTAGCTGAAATTTTACTTGATACCATGTTTAACTAAAAATTAACTATATTTTCAAAACCAATACAGGTATAAGCATACTTTTAGCTTCATTTTACAGCTATTGGCTTGTAAAACAAACACACATATCAATGAAGACAGACTACTTTGAAAAAAATGTCAAAATTAAAGCAAGAGACTGATACTTTTCCTGGAAAATCAAAATGTTGACGGGTAACCCTAAGTTTGAGTTTATTATTTTCAGCATTTTTCTCAATAATCATTTCTTAAAGATCATCTTTATGCTATATTCAGATGTAGAGATGCCTTTTCATGTATATTTGAAAGTTTCAGACATAGCTGAGCACAAAATGACCAGGAAAATGCAAAATCCTTATTACTACTGTAGATTTTCAAAATATTAAAGGTACTCGGCCTGAATTTCGACCAATACCCTAGGTCACTAAAACTTGAATAATTTGAAAAACAATAAACATGGAATCAAAATTTAAGCACCTTTCAGCATGTAATTGATTTGTATACATTTTCATTTATTATTGAGGTGATCATTAGAAAAAAAATCACCTTAAGGACTCACACCACTATTATCTCCCTTGAATACTCGTGCCCTACAGATGAAGGAGGTAGACAAAAAAAACAAGTTTGCTTTTCTACATTTTACAGGATACATTGATTTATCTTTACCAGGTTCTAAATCTACAGCAATTTAGGAAGAGATCACAGAAAAATGCATGTTGATATAAGATTTCTAGCTAATTCTGCCTCATTTTACACATCATGGGTCTAATCATCACGGGGTTGTATTTTTGTCTAAATTTTGATAGGTGTCACGCAAACATGAAATTAAAAAAAGTTCAATCTGGTAAATATTTGTTAAATGTGTTTTAATTTGCAGATATTGGATCAATGAAAAATTTAAGCATAAATACATGTTGGAAAATCTTTTTTATCTCTATGCCACGAACAAAAAGATTACAATGGGACCTTATGGAAAATTAATTGTGGTGTGAGACGTTTAATAGCCATCACCCAACATCCTCCAAGATTTCCAACTGTACATTAAACAGCCATCACCCCTAAGATGTCCAAGATCACCATAACATCACCCCACATCCTCCAAAATTGCCAATTGTACATTTAATAGGTATCTGCCCTAAGATGTCCAAGATAGCCATTTATACCTTTAATAACCATCAACCCACATTCTGCAAGATTGTCAACTGCACATTTAATATCCATCACCCCTAAGGTGTCCATGATCGCCATCTGTACCACCAAACATCCTCCAAGATTGTCAACTGTAAATTAAATAGCCATTACCCCAATGGTGTCTAAGATTGCCATCTGTACCTTTAATAACCATTACCAAACATCCTACAAGATTGCCAACTGTACTTTAAATATCCATCACCCCGTTATGTCCAAGATCGCCGTTCATACCTTTAATAACCATCACCCCACATTCTCCAAGATTTGCCAACTGTACATTTAATAGCCATCACCCCTAAGGTGTTCAAGATCACCATCTTTACCTTTTATAACCATCACCCAACATCCTCCAAGATTGCCAATGGTACATTCAATAGGCATCTGCCAATGACATCCAAGATCGCCATCTATACCTTAAATAACCATCACCCAACATCCTCCAATATTTCCAACTGTACATTAAATAGCCATTACCCTCATGGTGTCTAAGATCGCCATTCATACCTTAAATAACCATCACCCCACATTCTACAAGATTGCCATTTATACATTTAATAGCAATCACCCAACGATGCCCAAGATGTCCATCTTTACCTTTAATAACCATCATCTAAGATCTTCCAAGATTTTCAACTGTAAATTTAATAGCCATCACCAACATGGTGTCTATGATCGCCATCTGTAAAGTTAATAACCATTACCAAACAACCTCCAAGATTGCCAACTATACTTTAAATATTCATCTCTCCATTATGTCCAAGATCGCCATCTATACCTTTAATAACCATCAGCCAACATCCTCCATGATTGCCAGAGGTACATTCAATAGCCATCCGCCAATGACATGCAAGATTGCCATCTATACCTTTAATAACCATCACCCAACATCGTCCTAAATTGCCAACGGTACATTTAATAGCCAACCCCCAATGACATCTGTACCTTAAATAACAATAGCCCCACATCCTCCAAGATTGCAAAGTGTCCAACATCGCCATCTGTACCTTATACATCCTCCAAGATTTCCAACTGTACATTAAACAGCCATCACCCCTAAGATGTCCAAGATCACCATAACCATCACCCCACATCCTCCAAAATTGCCAACTGTACATTTAATAGGTGTCTGCCCTAAGATGTCCAAGATAGCCTTCTATACCTTTAATAACCATCAACCCACATTCTGCAAGATTGTCAACTGTACATTTAATATCCATCCACCATTGACATCCAAGATTGCTATCTATACCTTTAATAACCATTACCGCACATCCTCCAAGATTGTCAAGTGTACATTTATTCCCTCCCCTGGGGACATAGCCCATGTGTCATAAATTGGAAACTGTTGAGATCCTCTCCTTATAACTATATGTACTGGGCCTGAACACTTTTAGGAGGGTGTGGGAATTTGCGATGCATGCCATTGACTGCGTGATCTCATTCTGTTATGACATTTTAAGCTAATTTGACAATTTATTCATCTTTACAAAGATCATTAGGTGAGCGATTCAGGGCCAATATATATTAGCCCTCTTGTTGTATAGATGTTTTATTGTGATTTATTTCTTAAAATATTCTTTGACTATGATATGACAGAATATGTTGCTTTTAAAAATCATGAATTGTATGGAATGCCATCTCTACAGAAACTCAAATATTTATACACCTTCAACTCTGTGCAGCCTTCTTTTAGTTTGAAGAGTGGTCTGAATCCTTTGAAGAGAGGTATACATCAGCTGATTCGAATTGTAAAAATCTTGTACTTAATTGTAAATGATTTCAAGAGACGTCTAAATCACCTACACATCCCTTCAATTCATTTACTCCTCTTTAGCATTTGAAGAGTAGTCTAAGTCAATCGAAGAGAGGTATAAAGCCAACTGATTTTAATTTGAAAATATTTTTACTGAACCTTTAATGAATTGAAGAGAGGTTAAAATGATTTAAAGAGAGGTCAAAATGATTTTAATCTCCCTTAAAATCATCTACAGCTCTAAATCATTTGAAGAGAGCCATAAAGTCACCTGATTTTAATTTAAAAATTATACTTTTACTTAACATAAATGAATCGAAGAGAGGTTAAAATGATTTAAAGAGAAGTCAAAATCATTTTCATCTCCCTTGAAATCATTTACAGCTCTAAATCATTTGAAGAGAGCCATAAAGTCACCTGATTTTAATTTAAAAATACTTTTACTTAACGTAAATGAATTGAAGAGAGGTTAAAGTGATTTAAAGAGAGGTCAAAATCATTTTCATCTCCCTTGAAATCATTTACAGCCCTTTATAAATCATGTGAAGATAGATATACATGAGCTGATTATCGTTTGGTACTTATGATGAATGATTTTAAGAGATGTTAAGGTTTAAAGTTATTTAAAAATAGGTCTTGCTCACTAACACCTCCCTTGAAATCCTTTACAACCCTCGATAAATCATTTGAAGAGTGGTCTAAATCAGAGTTTTAATTCTAAAATACTTGTGCTTATCCGTAATATTTTTGAAGAGAGGTTTAAATGATTTATAGAGAGATCATTTGAAGAGAGGTACAAATCAGCTGGCTTGAATTCTGAAAACATCTTGATTATTTGTAAATGATTTCAAGGAAGGTTTAATTTAATATTTGAGTATCTGTAGATTTGCCATTCCATAGACTTTTGCTTGGTAAAATTGATGACCTTTTTGTTTATTTTACAGATGAGATGTTTGAGTTGTTGAGTTATGAAATCAGACAGACAGTTGATGAACTTGAAGAAGTTGCAGATCTCAGGACAGGAGATTAGCATATAAATCATGACTTTGGTTGACAATGACTATATATACTGACAGTCGGTGAAAACGCACCATTAACTCCTTATGGTTATGCTGTAGGATTATTTGCAAACCATTTGGAATAAAACTGTTGAACCAATATTTTCTATTTATTAAGTATTGAATCTTGATAACTAACTTGTCTTACATGTTTTATGACAAGCAGTTGACGCAGTTGTTTACCTTGTAATGTAACATTGTTTACTATGGATAATCATAAAAAGAAAACTGTTCCACTAAATTTCAAGCTGCATTAATCTATCTCTGAATAAATTCCAATTGGTTTTACTGGCAGTGTTTTTGAAAATTATTTCTTTGTGCAATGTAACTGAAGAAACCCAGAAATACACGTGCATTTCATAAAACCAATCTGGAAAGCACTAAATCCAGATATGTACGTAAAAAATGTTAAATGGCGACTCGTTATATGGATTATATCACATTTTGTCCAAAATGCCTCAAATTCTAACTTTTAAAATGATGTTTTGTGGTGCGTTTTCATTATTTTGACCGTGAGTGTATATATATCACTATGGACATGTTGATTATGAATTAAGAATATTATGCATGTATTAACCAATGAGTGTTTGTCGGATTTGTAGTATTGTTGTCTGTGGCTGTTTGCGTGTGTGCGCATGAGTATGAATGTTTCTATATGTATTTATAAATTGTATAGCATTATTGTTCGAAGGCCACATTGAAAATCAGTGTATGTGTTTTAACCTTCGTTAAATAAAGAAATTATTATTATATATATTTAACACATAACTTACGGTGTGGGAGCGGAATAACACCATTCTATATTTTCGATATACCACTAGTTGTATAAGTATGCAAATAAGCATAGTATGCACTGTTGAAATCAATTGATAATGACTATGATCCAATTCCCACGGATTATTTCGATTTCGCATGTTAAAGCGACAGGCAAAATGCAATAAAAGCCGATATGTGAGAACGTGATAAATAGAATCTAACATTCGTTCTCATTCATTATTAAACTTGTTAGCAAGAGCCTCGCATTATATCATTTTGCCAACTCTAATAATAAATTCAATAATGAATGAGTACTCATATATGTAAGGTCCTCTATATCTTTATAATTTGAAGTCAAATTTTAATATTGTAAAATTTGTGTCACCTAATCCGCGTAACAACCAACATCTGGAGCAGTGCATTAAGGTGGGAGATACAAATTCTCTGAATTTGCTTGTTTTTCAAAGATTTAAAATAACAATATGAAAAGATGTGTTTGATCAGTGTACTTAACCAACTTGTACCATTACGTTGTCCGAATATTAACTTTCATACCCCATCCAACCCCTTCTCCAAGAAGCAAAAACGGGGTTGGCTGGGGTATGAAATAAAACCTTAATTTTGGCTTAAAAAGTTTGCATATTGTAACATTAAAACATTTAATAGGTAATTTTAAACAGGTTATCACATTTTTTCAGTGAAAAATGTTTTTAAACATGTTTTATTGCTGAAATATCCGTTGTAAAATCCTACTAATATAAACTTTCCCATCGTTTATTAGAATTAAGGCGAGACCATGTAATGCCAAGTAGTTTTAATGTACATGTCTTTCAGTATTTTGATATTTCAATGACTTGCTTTTCAAAAAACTAAACCTGCTATTCTTTCAAGGACACACCACAATCTTGAGTTATTTATCAAGCATTAAAATCGGCACCCGGATACGCTAGCACCTACATTATCCATCCGATCTTTACTAAACTCCACCAGATTGTTGATAATGAAAGCTTGGAGAACCAGCTAGATTAGTTTGTATCACCAGAGTTGTGACCCTTCAATTTATTTAAAAATGCTAAATTATGCTTTGTTAAATTCATAGGTTCTTCAATTTATATCCAATATAACAAACTTCTTTAGAATGTTAATATCAATAAAAGCTCAGACAAATTGTGAAACCCATCCCTACCTCTAGCCATGTCAGACTAGAAACACCAGTGTTATGGCCCTTGTGTTATTTTAAAAAAATGCTTAACCTTTTTTTGTTAACACTTTAGCTCCTTTGTTTTTCATCTGATCTTTACCAAACTTGTTCAAATGTAAATATCAGCTCAGGTAAGTTTGAAAATCAGCCGTATCATTTATACCACTCTTCAAATCATACAAATAAGTCTTAATTTAGTGCAAGTTCTTTAACAAAGCAGCTCTGTTTAAGTCATTTAAATAAATCGTTCAGAGCTCTCTGTAAATGATTTCATTTACGTGACCTCTTCAAGTTATTTAAGGATAAGTAAAAGTTCTTTAAAATTGCAGTTCTCAAAAGTTCAAACAAAGAGGTGTAAATCCTTTAGACCTCTCTTCCATTGCTTTACACCTCTTTAAGGATTTGCAGAGATCTGTTTAAGGATTTGCAGAGAGCTGCAAATGAATTGATGTCGAAATCAGTAGATCGGTATTCCATACCTTGAAGCTTGTGAAATTATTGTTTGCAACTACAAACAAACACAATAAATTATAACCCCAACCGCAAGGTTCTGTAATACAATAGATTATAACCCCAAAACAAGGTTCTGTAATGCAATAGATTATAACCCCAAACACAAGGTTCTGTAATGCAATAGATTATAACCCCAAACACAAGGTTCTGTAATGCAATAGATTATAACCTCAAACACAGTTCTGTAATACAATAGATTATAACCCCAAACACAAAGTTCTGTAATACAATAGATTGTAACCCCGAACACAAGGTTCTGTAATACAGTAGATTATAACCCCAAACACAAGGTTCTGTAATACAATAGATTATAACCCCAAACACAAGGTTCTGTAATACAATAGATTATAACCCCCAAACACAAGGTTCTGTAATGCAATAGATTATAACCCCAAACACAAAGTTCTGTAATACGATAGATTATAACCACAAACACAAGGTTCTGTAATGCAATAGATTATAACCCCAACACAAGGTTCTGTAATACAATAGATTATAACCCCAAACACAAGTTCCGTAATGCAATAGATTATAACCCCAAACACAAAGTTCTGTAATACAATATATTATAACCCTAAACATAAGGTTCTGTAATACAACAGATTATAACCCCAAACACAAGGTTCTGTAATACAATAGATTATAACCCTAAACACAAGGTTCTATAATACAATAGATTACAACCCAAAACACATGGTTCTGTAATACAATAGATTATAACCCCAAACACAAGGTTCTGTAATACAATAGATTATAACCCCAAACACAAGGTAATACAATAGATTATAACCACAAACACAAGGTTCTGTAATGCAATAGATTATAACCACAAATACAAGGTTCTGTAATACAATAGATTATAACCCCAAACACAAAGTTCTGTAATACAATAGATTATAACCCCAAACACAAGGTTCTGTAATAAAATAGATTATAACCCTAAACACAAGGTTCTGTAATACAGTAGATTATAACCCCAAACACAAGGTTCTGTAATACAATAGATTATAACAAGGTTCTGTAATACAATAGATTATAACCCCAAACACAAAGTTCTGTAATACAATAGATTATAACCACAAACACAAGGTTCTGTAATGCAATAGATTATAACCCCAACACAAGGTTCTGTAATACAATAGATTATAACCCCAAACACAAGGTTATGTAATACAATAGGTTATAACCCCAAACACAAAGTTCTGTAATACAATAGATTATAACCACAAACACAAGGTTCTGTAATGCAACAGATTATAACCCCAACACAAGGTTCTGTAATACAATATATTATAACCCTAAACATAAGGTTCTGTAATACAGTAGATTATAACCCCAAACACAAGGTTCTATAATACAATAGATTATAACCCCAAACACAAGGTAATACAATAGATTATAACCACAAACACAAGGTTCTGTAATGCAATAGGTTATAACCACAGACACAAGGTTCTGTAATGCAATAGATTATAACCCCAAACACAAAGTTCTGTAATACAATAGATTATAACCAGAAACACAAGGTTCTGTAATACAATAGATTATAACCCCAAACACAAAGTTCTGTAATACAATATATTATAACCACAAACACAAGGTTCTGTAATACAATAGATTATAACCCCAAACACAAGGTAATACAATAGATTATAACCACAAACACAAGGTTCTGTAATACAATAGATTATAACCCCAGACACAAGGTAATACAATAGATTTCAGTTCTTACGCATATATATTCAGTTCTTACGCATATATATTCCGTTCTTACACATATATATTCAGTTCTTACAATATATATTCAGTTCTTACGCATATATTCAGTTCTTACGCATATATATTCAGTTAACCACAAACACAAGGCTCTGTAATGCAATAGATTATAACCACAAACACAAGGTTCTGTAATACAATAGATTATAACCCCAACACAAGGTTCTGTAATACAGTAGATTATAACCCCAACACAAGGTTCTGTAATACAATAGATTATAACCCCAACACAAGGTTCTGTAATACAGTATCTTAAGCATCAAATAAAATTCATTTTATATTTAACCCAGTTTACTTCTGAATGTCCATGCACTTTACACCTCTCTTCAAATAATTTACAGATAATCACAAGTTTTGCAAATCTTTCTAAATCATTTAAAGAGGTGTAGAGCATTTTGACTTCTCTTCCAATGCTTTACACCTATCTTCAAATCATTTATGGATAAGTACACATTCATTAAAATTGCAGCTATGTTTAAATCATTTAAAGAGGTGTAAATCATTTAGACCTCTCTTCCATTGCTTTACACCTCTGTTTGAAGATGTAAAAGGGGCTGCAAATGAATTGTTGTTATCAATACTTGAGCTGTCACTAAGTGTCACCTAGGATAGTTGCATAATGACGGCCAGTAAATAATTTCCAATTTTGTAATTAATGGCATTTTGACTGATTTAAAGTGCCATGTTTGGTTTAATATTCTTCTTTAAATTGAGCTTAGATAGGAATGATGCATTTAAATTTCCAAACAGGGAGCATGTAGGATGATAACTCTTTGTAATTACCTCCCTTGATGAAGTTAATTATCACATTCAATGAATTCTGTTATGAAAATCAATTACTAAACATTTTTATGAACAGTTATGTTTATTAGCTTGACCGTTTGGAAGGGAAAAAACGAAGAGCTATTGTCATCACTTGATCATTGCCTGCCATATTTTATCTCCAAAACTACTTTAAATAATGGATTGTTTGTTTATGTGGTGTTTTATGTCATTTTCAACACATGCAAGGTTGTATATGACGGGCAATATTTTGTGGTAGAGGCAGACCACCCACTTTTCCTGGGTAGAACCAGTACTGTACACCTCCCGCCATCCATAAGAATTGATACTTCCTCACAAGTCAAGGTCCCAATGTGATTCAAACACGCAGTGGTGAGAGGCGAAGGTTTACAATGCAATGTCGTTAACCATTCGGCCACGGAGACGCTGCAAATAATGGAATGAAACTTCACATATGTTTTTGTCATTGTTAGACAACATCATACAGCAGGTTCTATAACTCATGCTTATATTTTAACAAAATTATGGCCCCTTTTATACGTAGAAAAAGTTGGTTACAGGTTTATATGTAAGCTTGTCATATTAGTCTTTTAGTCCACCGCCAGGGGGCATCCAAGGCCGAGTGGATAGACTCGAAATCATTTGCCCAAAATTGCTGTAGGTTCAATCCCTCATGGGCCTAGGAATTTTTATGCGAGGAAGCTATCCAGTTGGCTTGTGGAATGTCGGTGGTCCTACCCAGGTGCCCACCTGTGCACGCAAATTGGTCGGAGGGGCACCTGGGGTCTCTCCACCTCTCAAAAACTTTAACATTTATAAATCAATTTTGATGAAACTTTAGGACAATGTTTGTTAAATACCTCAAACAAGTTTGATAACCAGTCAGATCGCAACTTTCAAGCCGGAGTTTTGGCACTTGGAATTTTGCAATTGATGCTCAATAACTTTAACATTTATAATCCGATCTTGATGAAACTTGCTGGAGTTATGGCCCTTGAATTTTTGAAAAACTGAAGATTTTTCGATTTCCGCTCAATAACTTACATTTATAATCCAATCTTAATGAAACTTGTGTTCAATGTTTATGAGCATAATGTCAAATTCGATAACCAGTACATTCATGCCAGAGTTATAACCCTTCTATTTTTAAAAAATGTTGATTTTGGCCAAGGTTTTCACTACATATCAACTGAATTTCAACCTGAATTCTCTATACCCTTGCTCAATTTTACAATGGCCCATAAGGGCCATTATTTCAACTCGAATTCTATATACCTTTTTTCAAATTTACGGTTGGCAATAACAGCCATTATTTCAACCCGAATTCGCCCCGTGTGGTTGCCGGGGGCCCTGTTTGGTCACGGGGCAAAGAATACGGCCACTGCAGATCCCTTTAGAGGGGTAGGCAGAGGGGTAGAATCCCCCCAAATTCATGTTCATTTTATCATTTTTTGTTCATGTTCATTAAAGGTCTTCATCATGATCCCTGCATTGTTTCAGGTGCTATCTTGCTCTCATCAAAAGAGCAGTGGCAGAAAAACAATAACGTGGCTCCAGCGTAAATGGAGTTTCTACGATAGAATTTGCAGCAACTCTGCAGTTCAGGGTGAGAAGGTTCTAGGCCCATTTTCTATATTTTCTCTCGATGTACATGGAAGATGAGCCTGGCATGTTCATGCCTTTTAGGTGCCATATAACCTTTTCATGTGTTGGTGCGCCTAAAAACCCCAATTCAATTCAATTCAACCCGAATTCTATGTACCTTTTTTCAAATTTACTGTGGGCAATAAGGGCCATTATTTCAACCCGAATACTATGTACCCTTTTTCAAATTTATGGTTGGCAATAAGGGCCATTATTTCAACCCGAATTCTATGGACCCTTTTTCAAACTTACGGTGGGCAATAAGGGCCATTCTTTCAGCCCCAATTCTTTGTACCCTTTTTCAATTTTACGGTGGACTATAAGGGCCATTATTTCAACCCGAATTCTTTGTACCCATTTTCAATTTTACGGTGGACTATAAGGGCTATTATTTCAACCCTAATTCTATGTACCCTTTTTCAGATTTACGGTGTGCAATAAGGGCCATACTTTCAACCCGTATTCTTTGTACCCTTTGGGCAATAAGGGCCACTATTTTAACCCGAATTCTATGTACCCTTTTTCAAATTTACGGTGGACTATAAGCGTCATTATTTCATCCCGAATACTATGTACCCTTTTTCAATTTTACGGTGGGCAATAATGGCCATTATTTCAACCCGAATTCTGTACCCATTTCCAATTTTACGGTGGGCAAGAAGGGCCATTATTTCAACCCGAATTCTTTATACCCTTTTTTAATTTTACGGTGGGCAATAAGGTTCATTATTTCAACCCAAATTCTATGTACACATTTCCAATTGTATGGTGGGCAATAAGGGCCATTATGTTCAAATTTACGGTGGACTATAAGGGCCATTATTTCAACCCAAATTCTATGTACCCTTTTTCAATTTTATGGTGGACTATAAGGGCCATCAGTTT
>JAWPHD010019934.1:0-33678 GCA_037043455.1 Cyrtodaria siliqua | reverse complement strand
AACGACAACCTCCCACCTGTCAAACACAATCTGAAGATGAATACGGCAGTTTGTAGGCTATGCAGAAAGGAATATGTCAATACGGGTGAGATAAATTTGTGAGTTGCTAACGAATAACTATCGTTTTGTTGCAAATAAATACATTTGGTTTGATATACTGCGAATGGCACTAGGTTAAATGACCTCTGTAAGGTCGTATTCCTACCTTGACACTAGTTACATCACATTTGTTTTACATATAAATTCCCCACAAAATTGGGATGTTGCAATCCTGTGAAATTTTCATTGATTATAAAAAACTGCAAATAGGAATCTAGCTAAAGGGTGTCAGATTGTGGCAATGCTTCTTTGATTTTATTTTGTCCTGCAGTATTTTCTAAGGTATCTGTATTTCAAAGTTAATTATAAATTTATAATACAAATATTTTTACAGACAAACTTCCGTGCACGCATTGATGGGTTAGGGTTTGGAACCCCCAAGTTATTCGATGTAATAGTGCCTGGTTAATGGTTCATATGGATATACATCACTACCATTCACCATACTTATGTGTTACAAAGCCAACTAGCACTAAGTAGAGGGTGATTAAGAACCAATAGGTGCATATGTAGAAAGCAAGACCTTTTGCCAATATTATAATCATGCAACTTGGTAAGCAGTAAACATCCACATGCACACTGAAGTCAGTAATTCTGAAACCGATTATAATCGGTAAAATCACATCGGAAGTACTAATCGATTCCAACCGATGATCGATTCTCATTTCAAACCGATGTTGCATCACTATTGTGTACTTTCTTTCACAAAGCGTAACATCAGCTTCGTTAAATCTTGAGTTAAAAATCTTAAATTGCTATTAATTCAGACTATAGGTAACGGACATTTCTGTTAATGTCTTTTTTCGTTCTAATGTTTGTTCAGTTTAAATGTAACACATATCAAACATACATAGAATCACCCAAATGTATTTCACAATGACTTGGAAGGATATTTTTTAAAATGAATAAAAAGTAAACTGTAATCAAATATCACTGAAACACACACACACAATGTCTCATTTTTAGCTCTACTGATCAGAGATCAGCAGAGCTTATGCCGTGGTGCGGTGTCCGTCCGTCCGTCCGTCTGTCCGTCCGTTAACTTTTTTTTGTAGCGACTACTCCTCTGAAACTACTGAATGGATTTTCATGAAACTTTACAGAAATGTTGCCCATGAAGTCTAGTTGATCCTAGCAAAAATTCATATAGATGTGAAATCCAAGATGGCCGCCAAATCTAAAAATAGGTTTTTAAAAAACAAGTTTGTAGCGACTACTTCTTGAAAACTCTAAGGGATATTGCTATGGGACTTTTTCTAAAATGATCAGCATGACATGATGTTGGTCCTTGTCGAAAATCGTTTTGATTCAACGTTAAACATGGCTGCCAGCGGCCATCTTTGTTTACATAGAGTTATATAATGAAAACTTGTAGCGACTACTCCTCTGAAACTACTTGACGGATTTTCATGAAACTTCACAGGAATGTTGCTCTTGATGTCTAATTGATCCTAGCAAAATTTCAGGTCGGCCGGAAATTCAAGATGGCCGCCAAGGCTAAAAATAGATTTTTAAAAAATAAGTTTGTAGCGACTACTTCTTAAAAACTATAAGAGATATTGATATGGGACTTTTTCTAAAATGATCAGCATGACATGATGTTGGTCCTTGTCGAAAATCGTTTTGATTCGACGTTAAACATGGCTGCCAGCGGCCATCTTTGTTTACATAGAGTTATATTATGAAAACTTGTAGCGACTACTCCTCTTCAACTACTTGACGGATTTTCATGAAACTTCACAGGAATGTTGCTCTTGATGTCTAATTGATCCTAGCAAAATTTCAGGTCGGCCGGAAATTCAAGATGGCCGCCACGGCTAAAAATAGATTTTTAAAAAATAAGTTTGTAGCGACTACTTCTTGAAAACTATAAGAGATATTGATATGGGACTTTTTCTAAATTTATCAGCATGACATGATGGTTATCCGAGTCGAACATTATTTTTATTCGACGTTAAACATGGCTGCCAGTGGCCATCTTTGTTTACATAGAGTAATATAATGAAAACTTGTAGCGACTACTCCTCTGAAAATACTTGACGGATTTTCATGAAACTTCACACGAATGTTGCTCTTGATGTCTAATTGATCCTTGCAAAATTTCAGGTCGGCCGGAAATTCAAGATGGCCACCATGGCTAAAAATAGATTTTCAAAAGACAAGTTTGTAGCGACTACTTCTTGAAAACTATAAGTGTTATTGATATGGGACTTTTTCTAAAATGATCAGCATGACATGATGGTTATTCAAGTCGAATATTATTTTGATTCGACGTTAAACATGGCTGCCAGTGGCCATGTTTGTTTACGTAGAGTTATATAATGATAACTTGTAGCGACTACTCTTTGAAACTACTTGACGGATTTTCATGAAACTTCACACGAATGTTGCTCTTGATGTCTAATTGATCTTAGCAAAATTTCAGGTTGGCCGGAAATTCAAGATGGCCACCATGGCTAAAAATAGATTTTTAAAAAATAAGTTTGTAGCAACTACTTCTTGAAAACTATAAGAGATATTGATATGGGACTTTTTCTAAAATGATCAGCATGACATGATGGTTATCCGAGTCGAACATTAATTTGATTCAATGTTAAACATGGCTGTCAGTGGCCATCTTTGTTTACATAGAGTTATATAATGAAAACTTGTAGCGACTACTCCTCTGAAACTACTTGACGGATTTTCATGAAACTTCACAGGAATGTTGCTCTTGATGTCTAATTGATCCTGGCAAAATTTCAGGTCGGCCGGAAATTCAAGATGGCCACCACAGCTAAAAATAGATTTTCAAAAAAACAGTTTGTAGCGACTACTTCCTGAAATCAAAATCAATCAGTAGAGCTTCAAGGTCATTGACCTCTTGTTTCTCAAACTTTGAAGCTAGTAAGAAAAGTCTTAAACAAAGAGACTAGTCATTTCTCAGTATGCTTCATTAAAGACATTTTCTATAGTTTTTTCTGCATAACAGATTTTCTTTAAACTTTTTGTACAGTAAGTCTGTTATATATATAGACAGAAAAGGCAAAAATAATGGTATGACCTACACATTTTAAAAAATAATTTGTAATGCCACCGTCATGTCAATCTTTCCAAAAAGTTACAAGTCCGTGAAATAGCTAAATAAGACATTTTTGAAGTCTAATCATGTATTCATTGGTAACAACCTGCTAAAATTGTATTAAAGTAAAGAACATTTAATTACAATAACATTTAAAGCTCATCTTTATGTAAAACCTATTTTTTTTACAAAATCTGTTGAGACCATTACCACAATTTATGCACAAATTAGCCCATAATGATACAATTTTCTTCTTTTTGTTTTTCGTATGTTTCCAATAATAGAATTATTGTTTAAACTTTCTAAGCACATAGTTTAACATATATAAAAACAAAATGTGCAATAAAAATGATAGGTCCCCATGCTTGTTAAGAAAAAAAAATTGAAACCATTCCCCTATGTTAAAAGGCCAAGTTTTGTATGAAATTATATAGAAATGGTATATTTTCCTTTTTTGTTATGTTCCTAATAACAGAATTTGTTCAAACTTCCTAGGCACTTATTTGAACATATATTTAGACAATATATGCAATTAAAAGTGTAGGTCACCAAGCATATGGAGATTTAATATTGGTTTTTGGAACCGTACCATTATGCTTAAATTTTTTAATTTTGTTGGAATTTTTACAAAATGCTATATTTTTCCTATTTTATGTATCTAATAAAAGGCCTTTATTTAAAGGGTATGCAGCGACACAGCCAACCCATCTGTATTATTGAGAGTTTTGAAATACTTGAATAAGGGTGAAAGAATTATCAAAATCGGATGATAAACAAAGAAGATATGATCATTTGAAGTTTCTGTTGAAACGGATATGGAAGCGGCCATTTTGGGAGCTATGACATCACAGTTCTAAATGACCATATATGGAATATTTATAAATATGAAAATTTACTGATTTATAGGGGAAAAATGACATCAACTGTATGAAAAATATGTAATATTTAATGGCACTAATGATTTATATCACCAGTAAAAAAAAATCATTCATTTGCAGTGATTTTCTTTGTTTTAAATGATATTTATCAATATTCCATATATGGTAAATGGCGGCTCCCATATTCGTTTTAGAACAAGATTTAAATGGTCATATCTTTTTTGTCTATCATCCGATTTTGATAATTCTTTCACCTTTTTCTAAGTTTTTCAGAACTCTCAATTATAGAGTTTGTTTGGCTGTGTCGCTACATTCCCTTTAAATAAATTCAATAAAAAAAAAAAAAAAAAAAAAAAAAATTAATAAAAAAGAAATTCAAAAAAACAACTACTACTAGACATCAAAAGCAACATTCCTGTAAATTTGTAGGAAAATCCATCCAATAGTTTTAGAAGAGAAGTCGCCCAAAAAAGCTGCGCATGGAAAACTACAGCAAATGGATTTAAGGTGAAATGTTTTCAATAAAAGTTTAACACCAATTTTTCGAACAAACATGAACTAGAACTAAAACATGAACATGATCCGGTGGCGGTAAGAATCATCGACGATGAGCACAATTTGGTGGATTACCACGTTGGAAGTTTTGGAAACTGATCGCCGAACGAAAACTCACAGATGATTGGAATGTTTTGTCCAACATCTTGGCACAGAATCAAACAACCTCACGCATTCAATTATATATTACAGAATTTTCTGAATCATGTTCCAGACCTTTTTCTTAACAGTTTCCCATTGCCTCTGATGCAAAATTCCACCACTTTTTTTACTTTTTTTCAAAGCTGTTTGCACTTCCTGCATGCCTGGTGTTTGCCTGCTTGCAATATGTTCTTTAAAGTAGATTTTGAGCTCCTCCACTTCTTTTGATGTCCATCTCTTTCTAGTACTTGGACCTGTGTTCAAAGATTAATGGCAGTTGAGTAAGTGAGAACTTGTTATTTCAAAATCCAAATATACATGAGAAAGTTACAGCCCAATCAAGTTTATTTTTTACCTTAAAGCTCCATGTGTGACCTTGACCTTAGAGTCATGGACCAGGGTTTTGCGCATGATAAGTTGCTTCATTATGGTGAAAATATGTGCCAAATTATTTTGAAATCCCTCCATTCATGAGAAAGACTGGACACATTCATTTTTGATCATGAAGCTGTAAAAGTTACAGACCTGGCTCCTGCGCATAACATGTGGTCCCATTAAGATAAACATTTGTGCAAAGTTATTTCAAAATCCCTATATGCATGAAAAAGTTACACCCAAGTCAAAGACTGAAATAACCCTAACCACACTTTTAGAATGAAAGAAACACAGGTAAGGTAGAGTAATTTTGATCCATATATCATATATCCCATAAAATAGTTAAAAAAACCTGTCAACGCTTTTTTGAGAAGATATTGGTAAAATTAAAGCTGTCAAGAGAGACGGTCAATCTAAACACAGGATCAGTCAATCTAAACACAGGAACAGTCAATCTAAACACAGGAACAGTCAATATAAACACAGGAACAATTCTAACAAAAATCAGTACGACACTACAAATATGCTGTGACGAGTCATTATTGCGATGCTGGAAGTGTGTTCAATTTTCTTCTGTCTAATTACAAATTTTGACCGAAATGTTTGGCCTGAAAAATCATAATTGCTCAGTATTCTTCAAATAGCCATAAATAAATAACTATTGGCGAACTTACTTTTCAGTAAATTTGGCTGATAATCCTCAACATCTCCATCCACCTGGTCCTTCGAAACTGCAGATACTTCTTCTGAAAATACACAACAAAGATCTTGCAGTCATACATATACTAAGAAATGCAGTCTTTACTTGCGGATTTAATTAAGCGTTTCTTTTTACTATTTTAGGGACAATAATTTGACTCCAGTTGCCAGTCCGATTTCGCCCATGTTTGAACGTGCCCAAATTTTATATATACTTTATGTGCAAATTTGGTTAGGAATGTTCAAGAAATATTAGCCATCGCAGGGTTCATATCCTAGGATGCTAAAGGAGAAGTTTTGCCAATTGTAGCGAGGTTTTCTACAAATTTTAAAGGGATTATATGGGGTTTATATCAAAATTTTATTCTGTACAATTACAATTGTAATTGACCTTTTTATACAGATATATACTCACATGTTGGTGAAGTAAGCATGTTATGTCTAGTTTAATGCGATTTTATGATTAATAAAAATAAACTTATAGCATAAGTTTTGTGACCGTTCTTATTTTGTGTAGTTGAAATAAATCCACAACAATTATAATTTTCCAACAAAACTATCATATGATACTTAAATATCGTCTGTATACAAATGACTACGGTAAGCAAAACTTGACCATTTTGAAACAACTAAAAAAATGAATATGCACAATAAACTATTATTAGGGGTAATCCGTAATTGTCTACATAGAAAATATGAAATTTTTTGTTAATTTTAATATTTGTCTATTATACTTACGACAACATTACAATTGCAATATACTCAACTTGCCTTAATCCACGAACGGAAAAACTTCCCCAAATACCCTTCCTGGGACTCCGTACAAGCAAGAGTCACACAGAGTTACGTCCTCTTTCCGCAAATAAGTCCTAAATTTAAGGAGGGGTGGGTAGTTAATGTTGTCGTAAGTATAATAGACAAATATTAAAATTAACAAAATTTTTCATATTGGTCTATAGATAACTTACGACAACATTACAATTGCGACTTTAACACAATGAGCTTGGGTGGTACAATGTAACCTGTTATGAGTGCCCGAATATGTAAAGAGGATTTGAACAACTCTGAACAACAAGTAACAAAGCACGATCAAACCTGCTCTAATTACAAGAAAATAAAGCAGACGAGAGCATGAACCCAAGCAACTTACACTCACCATAGCGTAATCTGGGATCCTGACTGGCGATACAGCCAGTAGGTGGAGCCTCTAAAACTTCTTAGATGGGCAGATGAACGTTACAAGGTGAATATGGCATCCTCATAAGTCCTTCAATTCGGTCAAGGACAATAAGTCCACCACCATCAAAAATCATAATCGGCAATTTCAAGCTGATCTATGGAACAGAAAATTTCTAGTATTACATAGATCATCTAAATAAGTATCGACCCCTTGATTCAATTCTTAAAATAACAGCTTCATAACTGAGCTGTAAATGTAACTATGAACACAAGATAACTGTGTGAAACATAGATAACTATAAACAATACAATATGTATAAACCAAACACATTTTGGAACATAGTGGTATGAAGTGCTTACAAACCAAGATAAGTAAAATATAAATCAAAACTGCAACTGATTTGTATGCCTAAAGTTACAGACTTGGGCAAGGCCAAGTCAGCTAACTGGTAGAGCAGCACAACCCCATGACTGACTGGGTAGTAAGAACTGGAACAAGTGAAAAATAATTAAAGATAGAATCTAACAAATAATTTGTGAATTTTAAGAAAATTAAAGGCTCTGACTTGAGCAGCCTTATTGGAATTGAATTAGGTATATACCCAGACAAAACCAAACAGATTGTTACTGGAATATCTCTAGAAGGAGTTAACGAGATCCCTTTAGTAGCATGAGCCTGATGACACTTCAGTTCCTAGAATGGGCTCACTAAATCTGAGCCACAAGGCTAAAAGAAGATAGTCTAAAGGGTAGTCTATCTAAGATTAACCGAAAGGTTCAAAGGAGGGCCAGAAAGAGCCACTTTAACTTCTAAGTATTCTAAACTAAGAAAGGGAGTGATCTAAGCTCAAAGTGGGGAACAAGAAAAAACCCACACTGACTACGGTGGAAGTGTAAACAAACACTGCGTTACACTTATTATGACCAGCTAAACCTCTGTGACCTCAGAGTAACCCAGTGAAGGACCTCCTAGAGGTACAATTATGTGAGCAACTATTACAGAAACTGAAGTCTGAAGATGTAGTTTGAATCGACAAAGTGAGGTTGCATACTGATTTGGAATGAATCATAGTGACAGAGGTAGACTGTAAATCCTGATAACCCCACTTAGGGGTTGGGGTTACCGCAGTGGTGAAGAAATCAAGATGGACAGAAGTGCTGAGAAAAAAGGGAGAGCCTATTAAAATAATAATAACAGAATTTAATTATTTAGGGCGACACACCTAGTTAGTGAAAAGAAACTTCCATGTGGCCCATAAGAACCAACTTTTAGGTTTACTAAGGCCAAACTGAGAGATTCTTAAACATGCAATTAGGGCAGCTCTACGAAACTCCTAGACCACGGCAGAATGTTCCCTTGAATGTGGCTGTGTACGGGCATGCACCCCCCCCCCCCCCCCCCCCTTTGTTCTGACCAAGGCAGAATGTCACCTTGAATGTGGCTGTGCACACGCATGCACCCCCAAATTGTGTTCAAGTAAAAGGCCAACAAAATTTTAACCTGGCATGAGTAAAGATGTGGCCTTCCAAAAGATCTAGCCGAAAAGAAACTGTGTTTTCATACGAATGTGGCATATAGAACCAATAAATAAATAGATGCCAGATGTATCTCAAACTGCCTGAGGGAAAGACTTCAAAAAGAGAAGTCCGGCTCTTATGGCATAATTAATGTACGGATTAGAAGCCGGGCCTAACAATAGTATAGCCTACATTATGTTAGGAACTTACTCATACTGATAGACCTACTCTCTAAACTGATAGAAAACAAGGAGAATGTATCCTGGTTCTAGCAATACTAAACAGGGGGGGTATGAACAACAAATACGCCAACTATCATCAGTACCCCTAGGGCTAATGGAGAACGAACCCTGGTACTACAGCCCATTAACTGTATGAATGTATGGAGACGTGGGAGGGGTAAGGAATCTAGAATCTGGACAATGATCTTAGCTGCAAGAAGGGGAGTGTTATGTCCTGCAACCGCATCTACTAAGCTACACAAGGAACGCAACCCCAGAGGTAAGAGATGAATGACGAAGAACTCCATCAGACAAGGCTTAGTCAGGGGAACCGCGAACAAACCCACGTAGGGTTGAGGGTAGCAGCTTTGAAGCCGATTACTCCGAACTATTGAAACTGCCTGGAGATCTAAGCGGTACAGAAGGAGATCGTAATCAGCCCTAGCGTAATCCCAAAAACCCGCAGGTGTATCAGTGAGGAAACACGCATAATTCACTCGTGCTAAGGCTCTGGTGAAAATAAGTTTCTTTCTTAGAAGAAAATTCCTATATTCACGACAAAAATGATTCTATTAATAATTTATTATGTACTCTCACCTTGATACTTAAGCAGCAAAACATAATGTGCTAAAACAGAGACGACAAAACGTCAACAGCGGCATACGTCAGTGTCGATATTTCACAAGAAACACAAACAATGAGATATAAGGTATATCATAATATCCCTAATAAAAACAGGATGCCAGTTGTCTTTGTGGCTGGTATGGGACATGAAACCGGACTCCTCCCTTACAGGACGAAAGCTCTACCAACTGAGCTAACCGGGACACCATTATAAAACAGAGGTGAGTGGCAGTGATATCAAGTAAGAGACTAACCACTCAGCCACGGGAGTCCCCCATATCAACTTACCAGCAAAAGCAGACTCAGCCAGCAACTGCATGTGCAAATGTATAAAACAGCATCTGCCACTGTAAATAATTAATATAACCTACCTCAAAAAAGGTGGTGATATACATAGATATCATTAACTTTTCAAGTAAGAGGCCCACAGAGCAAAGTAGCCGGGTATTTGATAGATACTTGTATACAATATTAGTAAAAGTATTCATATTAGCCGGGTAGAAAGTCTAAGTAGCAGGGCGAATTACCCGCCTAGCTCTTGATGACACCCCTCGATATAAATACTACCGGCGCTAAATAAAATAAATGCTCATGTACCTGCAATTCTGATGAGCATAACCCATAGACCCGCAATAATCATCTACTAAACCGTAACCAGGGCAGGAAACAGTTGCGGAGTTACTTGTCCTACATAAAAATATGAACAGCAACATGGATAAATATCAACATGTATAAATATAAAAGAATTATATCTGAATTCTATTAGTCCTGCCACAAACGGTACTCAACAAGGCGATAGGATAAGTTGAATTAGGTGTCCTGATAAAGGAAAACAATATACATAAAGAAATAAACTGATTTACTTCTTTAAGACTGTGGCTACAATTAACGCTAAAAGCTATGAACGCTATGGCGAAGGCCATGAATACTTACCCTAATCATTAAACCATGACGGAGAAGCCGTAGTCACTAAAATCATCCTTGATAGGTCATTCTTGTGACGGAACTCGACCTGCAAAACTAGTTCTGTAGTTAAGTCCATAAGGACAGAAAAGAACAAAAGTAATTCACTAAGAATCTTTAGTTAAAGACAAGTATCACACTCCTGCAGTGGGTATTAGTAAAACCACGAGAGGAGAATACTTTAAATTTAAATACTCTTAACGATTTTTAGTAAACGCAGAGATATTCAAAGATACGAAAGCATTCAGTAAGGTTCTAAAATCGAGAACATAGGCAGACAATGCTTAAGAAGTGATTACAAAAGTTACAACGACTTGGAAAATAGGGTGATTCTGTTTGACAAAAGAATAAGTCCTATTTGAGGATGGAATACCTCCAGGCCTGCTATTAAATCAGAATCAGAGATAAGACTTCGATAATTTATCTTCTCTGATTGTAGATTTTCTGTCTAACCAGACGGCTACTAGATAACTTCACTCTTGGAATGGTTATCATTTCCTTCAGCCTGATATAGCGCCCTGTTAGTAGGAAGGTATGACTTCCGTACAAAATAAACAAGCCTATCCCATTCGAGAGCACCATCTAGGAAAGTATGATTTCCTAAAGAGGTCTCAGTCCTATTGTTGGTAAGTGTTTCTGACATAACACTGAAAAGGAAGAAACAAGGAAATTGTCCCTTACACATTTTACTTGTATGTTAAAAGTATGTGTCGGAAGTGAGATCTGAACCCAAGCCTACAGTCGTGGACCAGAACACTAGCTTGTGAAGGTATTACATTGAGTCTGGCGCCTTAGACCACTGGGCCATCCTGACAGCTAATCCATATATTTAACTAAATTGCTATCATATGATTTGATTTCCTGTTAGTTCATTGTCATGTTCACATTGTTATGAATATTACAATCAAATATTCTATTCTATTCTATTTAATCTGTGATAATACAACACGTAAGAAAATATAATAACAGATAAATGTGACCCATGACAGAAATTTCCCCTTACATGCGAGTACCAACACAGAAATCCAAGTCCTCTTCCCATACCAGAGAAAGAAGTCTTATTTAGCTTTCCTCAAGACTACTAGTCTGGATTTTATAATAGCAGAGACCTTCAGAAGAAATTACATGCTTCGTTAGGTGGCTCTAACCATAATACCGGTATTGAATACAGTAAGAATACAGTAAGAATACCCTTTCGGCCCTGGGCCGTGCTTGAAGAGCATAAAATTCATCTGGGAAGAATTACCTGAGCTGTCTCTAGACAGGTGACGGCTGCTCCATTGTTTCCGCGAGAGCGCGTTTCTTGCGTTTTTGGCGCACTAAAATGATCGGCGACGCCACAAATCAGCTTGAGAGTTTTTCGTGACGCAATGAAATTGACTAGGCTAGAAATGAAATACCCGTCAAATTATAGTCGTAATACTTTCTTGAAAAGCTTCAAATGTTAGGAATCACGACGGACTGAACTTATTTCTATTTACATCTTGGTCTATATTTAGATTTAGAACAGGAAAAACTAATACCTGTACTTTCGTGTTATTGTCATCGTCATATCGATCATATTACATCTTATAATTTCATTACAATTTACTGTTATTATGCTAATCAGCATTAGGCTTTTGTTATGTTTCATTATGTTTTTCTTTTACGGTGATTATAATGCCATCTTTGTGGCCCATGATTAGAAAATAAAGTTATTCATTCTTGGTCTATTTTTAGAACAGGTTAAACTAATGTCTGTACTTTCCGCGTTATTGTCGTCATCATATGTGTGTGGGTTTGAGTAGGTAGACGCTTATATAAAAACAATAGCAAATAAAAGCGCGTAGATAATCACGAAACGGCCGCTAAAATGGCAGACGAACCCAAAATGAAACATAATGCTGGTTAAATGGAGACATGGCAATCTTGAATTTTTGAAAACTCGCGGCGTCCCGTTAGTTTTCCTAAATAACATGCATAATAGTATAAACCAAATTAATTTTGTATATATTATTGACTTTTGATAATACTGCACCAATAATATATTTCAACATTTGGTAAATTGAAAACACAGCGTTTTTTTTTAATGATATTGTAACAACACAACACACACGTGACAAAGTTTGTATAGTGTATTAAGATGTATATCCAAGTGATCGTATAGTTTTTATTAACAAGTAATCGTTGATGTAAGCAAGTTCAGTTCAAATACAAAGTTAATCAGTTACTTAACCCCCCTACACGAATCCTATTTCTGCAGGATGTCGAATCTTAAAGGGGTTGATGCACTATTTTCAAACACGATTTATTTAAAACGGCTATGAAATACGTGAAAAAAGCTGAAAGAATTATCTAAATGTCATGAATAATAAAGGAGATATGACCTGTTGAAAATTTGAAAAGAACATAAATGGAGGCGGCCATCTTTGAACGATGACGTCATCGCGCCTTTTTACCATATGTGGCATATTGACAAAATGTCTTTTAAAGCAACGAAAATCACTTCAAATTGATTAAAAATAAATATAAGGATGTAATATATATAAATTGTATGCTTATTTTTATTTGCAGTGATTTTCTTTGCTTTAAACGACATTTTGTCCATATGCCATCTATGGTAAAAAGGCGCGATGACGTCATCGTTAAAAGATGGCCTCATCCATTTATGTTTCTTTGCAAATTTTCAGTAGGCATATCTCCTTTATTTTTCATGGAATTTTGATAATTCTTACAGCTTTTTTAAGTTTTTCAGAGCCCTTCAAAATAAACCTTGTTTGAAAATAGTGCATCAACCCTTTTAAGTTAAGTATCACTAATATGATGATTATACATTGGTCAACGTTTGATTGGTCAATTGAATGACACTACTTAATGAGGAAACAAAAGCATCCTACGTCTTTTGTTAACTAAAGTTCAAATATCATCCATATCCTGGTATACAGGATGGTGTCACTTAACCACTTATGAACATGTATAATTCAATGGCTAGATTTTACCAGTTATAGAAATATAATATCAGTGTTAGTAAAATACCCATAAACGAGAAATGATGATGTATTTATATATAAGTTAAATCCCCCATGCATGACTGTTACAATATACAAGCCGGTTTAAAGTCAAAATGTTCCTTGATTAATAAGTAGAGATGCCAATATTGATGCTTGATAAAAACATCAAGATTGCCGTGCGTCCCTTTAACTTCCTTTTTTTTGCTGACCAATCCACCGAAAAAGATGTCTTATCAACTAATAATGCATGTCTATCTGACATCACATGGTCTATTCATCAAAATGCATGTCCAAAAAATATGACCCCTATATTTACAAAATGACCCCCAGTTAATTCCATAGCGGGTCAAGGATGACCCCTTAACAGTTTGAGTCCTGCAGAAACACTGCTGCTCCTAGACCGCCCTCTGTGTGTTGACTCTCTGAAGGGTGACCTGGAGGAGTGAATAGAATCTGTTCTGAGGACCTTCAGATTACCCATGAGGCAGAGAGTTTGGAGTCGGCGTGACCCCCGCACTACCTGGTAGCCTGTAACTGTGAGCAGGAGTGGGTGGGGTACGGGACTGCCTTCGTCAGGACTGGGAGCCACAACCTCAGAAGGACGAGTAGCGTTCATTTTGGTTGTCTCCAGTGCTTCCACCTGGACTGGGAGCCATGAGCTCCGAAGGATGTCTCCTTCGCCTGGATTGGGAGCCTTCACCTCAGAAGGACGATGAGCCTTCGTTTTGGTTGGCATTCCCCATCCCAGGAAGTATCTGGCAAAACAACCTTTAACTAGGAAGGGCTAGATACTTTTCACTTTGGAAGGGTAGCTCTGAGACACAGAAGGACCAAGGGCCTTTTTCTGCGGGCCAGGTCTAGCCAACCGGTGAATGCGAACATATTTGCTGTTACTGAAATATAAGAAAATAACAGCAGAAGGTGCTAGATGCACCAACTGTAATTATATAACAAACAAAACAAAACCCAACAATATAAGAAGAAAAACTATTTACTGGCGTGTTGACACGAGTAGGAAAGGTAAAATAAATATACTGCCGAAGCAAGTTCTGCCTACGTTCCAGTGTCAATTTCAAACTCCTAATAGAAGTTAACAGCCATAATTCCGATAGAATTTACAAAGGTTGGTAAACCGGAAGTAGATCGCATGTGTTTTTGTTTACGAAATGCGGTCTGAAATAACGGCGTAAAGATAGAAAAATAGGTGTAAGAAACACCAAGTACGGTTATAAACTCGTAAGAAAATAACATATGGGAAGTAAAATTAAAGTAATAAAACAATTAAAACCATTTGTTACGTGGAAAAAGAACAAATATTTTGAGACCGTCGATTTACCGTCTTCTCTCGAAGGACGCCACGACGGAAAGAGGACGTAACTCTGTGTGACTCTTGCTTGTACGGGTGTATTTGGCGGCGCCCTTGGTGCCGGGAGTCCCGGGAAGGGTATTTGGGGAAGTTTTTCCGTTCGTGGATTAATGCAAGTTGAGTATATTGCAATTGTACTGTTGTCGTAAGTTATCTATAGACCAATTTGTGGAATCACCTGATTTTTAGCTCTACTGGCCAAGGGCCAGCAGAGCTTGTGGGATGGCGAGTTGTCCGTCTTCCATCCGTCCGTCGTCCGTCCGTCGTTAACTTTTGTCTCGTTAAGACGATAGGGCCTTCATTTTTCATCCGATCTTTAACAGGTTGTTAATATCAATGAAAGCTCGGACAAGTTCTAAAACCAGCCAGATCAAACCAGTAACAGCAGAGTTATGGCCCTTGACTTAGTTAAAAATGCTATATGTTGCCTCGTTAAGACGATAGGGCCTTCATTTTTCATCCGATCTTTACCTTACTTTAACAGATTGTTAATATCAATGAAAGCTCAGACAAGTTCGAAAACCAGCCAGATCAGACCAGTAACAGCGGAGTTATGTCCCTTCACTTAGTTAAAAATGCTGTATGTTACCTCGTTAAGACGATAGGGCCTTCATTTTTCATCCGATCGTTACCAAACTTTACCAGTTTGTTAATATCAATGAAAGCTCGGACAAATTCAAAAACCAGCCAGATCGGACCAATAACAGCGGAGTTATTGCCCTTGGTTTAGTTAAAAATTCTATATTTTGCCTTGTTAAGACGATAGGGCCTTCATTTTTCATCCTATCTTTACCAAACTGTACCAGATTATTACTATCAATGAAAGCTTGGACAAGTTTGAAAACCAGCCAGTTCGAACCAGCAACAGCAGAGTTACAGCCCTTGATTTAGTTAATAATTCTATATTTTGCCTCGTTAAGACGATAGGGCCTTCATTTTTCATCCGATCTTGATGAAACTTTACCATCTTGTTAATATCAATGAAAGCTCGGATAAGTTCAAAAACCAGCCATTTTTGACCCCGTGAAATTCATTTGAATAAAATTGATAGTCTAGCCGTTGGCGGTCATTTTAAAAGAAAAACTGTCGAAATTTGTCTGAGAAGATGATTTTTTAAGGTTTCGACCATGTATGGTAATGGCAGCCATCTTGGATGTCATGCTGACCTAATTTTAACAAATCTAAACAGCATTTATCTAAGGATCATCCATGTGAAGTGTGTCAAAATTGGCCAAGCGGTTTCTGAGAAGCCGTTCGAAGCAAAATTTAACAACGACGGATGGACGGACGAAGAGTGATCCCAATAGATCACCTTCGGCTCAGGTGATCTAAAAAACTAGATGTGACAAGCACCAATACATTCTGTGAGCAATGAATCGATAGATAAAATTAATGTGAAGTTTCATAAACATGGACAAAAAAATTCTAGTTATGAATCGGGTTTAAAGTTCCAGATTAAAGTTTTCAAGAAAGGTGCATAACAGTCTGCCAATTGCCAAATGGACATGCAACAAAATTATGTATGTAAAGATGTTTGAACTTGTTGTTACCTCTACTTTTTTGCTAACATCCAACTCTTCATCAGTAACCTTTCCTTTTGCCGCTTTTGGCTGGCTTTCAACCGGAAGCTGAAAGATAAATTCTGTTATAATACCGTCTAAGTTGTTATTATTTATAGAAATTAGGATACAATGATGAAAAAGTGTACCAGTCTCTAAATCCGACTCTTACTATCCAGGGGACGAAATATATTTTACTGTATACTCATCCGGCAGGACGATTGGCATTGACATGTTACTCATCCTTATAGAATGTTTAGTCGTCCTCCTCTGATTGTAAAAGATCATAAGCCGAAGTAGTCAGATACCAGTGTATTAGCCAGCCAACCGTGTAGCCGTCTTTTGCACGGCCGTTTTTTGAAAAATCGCGGCCAATATTTGGGGGGAGTGGTTAAGGTTTTGCACAACAACACTTCCAAACTCTTACTTTCTCAATATTGTTGTGTTTTGTATACATTTGTAGAAGAAATATGATCTAAACTGGTTTATTTCACCTTTATCTGTAAAAATAAAGACACCCCAGAGACACCCACTTGTAGCGAATTGTCGCCTAGCACTTGTTAGCAACTTATTTTGCACACCCTGCTGGCATATTTGCACACCCAGTTCTTGAATTTCTGCCTAATACACAGTCAGATACCATCATTTAACACTATTATATATAAATAAAACAAAGGGAAACATCATAATGTGTTGTTGTTTTCTTTATATAAATCAATGAAAATTATGAAACTTTGACCAGTATTATAGATGACTATATTTATATTCTATAGTTCACTACAGTCTAATCATGGCCATTAAAGTAACTCTGGCATGGTATATATTTTTCCCCTTTTCCTGTGAAAAATTCCTCTTAATTTTTTTTTTATTAATTTTTTTTATTAGACAAGTTAACTCCCAATACAGGAAGACAGCATATTTTTGCAATTCTCCTTGCTGAAGGCCCTGGCCCCAGTCACCTAAAAGGTGACTAGTGCCCTTAAAGATTTCCCCCATGAAAGTGTTATTTGTATAACATTAAATACCAGCGCTCTGTGAAATTAGAACGGGAGCCGCATTTTAGAATGTCCCAAAACGGAAATGCGTCAATTTCCCAATATCCGGTTGACTTAAATTGCAATATAATCGCTAAATAAACAGAGTTGCGACTATTTACTGCATTTAATCGCTTAATAAACTATGTAAGAACGATTTTCTTTGTTCTTTTTTTCTACTGAAATGTTACTCGTCCTCTCGGACGCCCGATTCATGAGTTTCATTCGTCCGGATTCGAATTTCACTTGTCAATACGAGCGGACGAGTGGAATTTTCGTGCCAGGATAGTCCAATGCCTGTCTATGTCCCCATCCTGTGGACACATCTTAGAGGAGGATGTGTCTTGATTTAGCAAAGATACATTTTTAAGAGAAAAACAGTTAAACTTGCCGTACCTCTGCTGTGTGGCTCACGTCTTCGTCCACCTGAAGTTTTCTTTTTGCCGCTTTTGGCTTAACCGGAAGCTGAAAGATAAATTCAATTACAATACCGTCTAAATTGTTACTATTTATAGAAAATAGAATACAATGATGAAAAATTGCACCAGTCTCTAAATCCGACTCTATCCAGTATATTCACACAGTTCAGACTTCAGTTTGCTTACAGGATAGTTCATATGCCCTGTTTATGTCCCCATCCTGTGGACACATCTAAGGGGGATGTGTCGTGACCTCGCAGATACATTTGTAAGAGAACAAGAGGTCAATGACCTTGAAGCTCTACTGATACGTTTTTGATAGCTAAATCAATATTCCTGTGAAGTTTCATGAAAATCTGTCAAGTAGTTTCAGAGTAGTAGTCGTTACAAGTTTTTACTATATAACTCTATGGCAGCCATGTTTAATGTTGAATCAAAATAAATTCCAACAGGGACCAACATCATGTCATGCTGATCATTTTAGAAAAAGTCCCATATCAAATATCACTTCTACAAGCTTTTACTATGTAACACTATGTAAACAAAGATGGCCGCTGACAGCCATGTTTAACGTTGAATCAAAATGATTTTCGAAAATGACCAACCTCATGCCATGCTGATCGTCTTAGAAAAAGTCATATCACTTATGTATATCAATATCACTTATAGTTTTCAGGAAGTAGTCAATACAATTTTTTTTAATCTATTTATAGCCGTGGCGGGCATCTTAAACTTCCGACCTGACAGAAATTTTGCTAGGATCAATTATACATCAGGGGCAACATACCTGTGAAGTTTCATGAAAATCCTTCAAGTAGTTTCAGAGGAGTAGTTGATACAAATCTTTATTATATAACTATGTAAACAAAGATGGCAACTGGCTGCCATGTTGAATCAAAATAATTTTTGACTAGGATCAACATCATTATTTTTTCATGTCATGCTGATAATTTTAGAAAAAGTCCCATATCAATATCACTTATAGTTTTCAAGAAGTTGTCGCTACAAACTTGTTTTTTTTTAAATCTATTTTTAGCTGTGGTGGACATCTTGAATTTCTGGCCAACTGAATTTTGGCTAGGATCAACCAGACATCAAGAGCAACATTGCTGTCAAGTTTCATAAAAATCTGTCCAGTAGTTTCAGGAGTAGTCGCCACAAGTTTTTCCTATATAACTCTATGCAAACAAAGATGGCGGCTGGCCATGTTTAGAATCCAATCAAAATGAACTTTGGTTAGGACCAACTACATGTTGTGCCATTCATTTTGGTAAAGGTTTGAAATCAATATCACTTATGTTTTTTGAGAAGTAGTCGCCACAAAATCGCATTTTGAAAATCTATAATCTATTTTTAGCAGTGGCGGCCATCTTGAATTTCCAACTGACCTGAATTTTTGCTATAATCAACTAGACATCAAGAGCAACATTCCTCTTAATTTTCATGAAAATCTGTTAAAGAGTTTCAGAGGAATAGTCGCCACAAAAAAATGTTAAAAGACAGATGGATGCCATACCATGGCATAAGCTCTGCTGATCTTTGATCAGTAGAACTGAAAACAGTTAAACTTGCCGTTACCTCTGCTGTATGGTTCACGTCTTTTTTCTGACCCACTTCAAGGAGATCAAGGTCTGAGATCATCTGACTGAAAGCAGGTCCTGCTAATAGCAATTCCATGTCATTTTTGCCACTTACATCTGCAGAAAAATACATAATTATCAAATTTATAATTTATTGATATTAAATTCAAATTTTAATAAGTGTACTGAAAAAACCCGACTCATCCATGATCGGCAGCTCATAGCTCTTAGTTTAAACTCGAAACGGAGCTTAAATTTTGTGCAAGAATTACTAGGCGATAAATGAAAATTGCATGGTATATATATGGTCTACAAAATACCAAGCCTGTTGGTCTCATATCAATGGGCTTCCATTGTTGTTGTATATCCAATTCTAATGACAGTGTCTCACTGCCTATATTCACATAGTGCTCACAGGTTGCTGTATCGGTGACTAAAAAAACAATATATATATATATATATAAATCGTGTTATTTGCTAAAAACAGTCAGATTTTAAGTTTTTTTCTGAAAAAATGTCCAAGAGTAACGTAGTCATAGACAAGGTATAAAGCTATATATGGTTAACATTTGATACCTGTTTTCATCAATTATTTCACTGGCCAATTCCGAGAATTATCCACAAATTAAGGCTATTTGGAACTGCAGATGTATGTCGTTCTCGAAACCGAAAAACGAAAACAATTCGTTCAAACCGTTTTTTCTGTGACAAGTCAAAATGCTTCAAATTAGGTATACATGAATATGAAACAAAATAATAAAGCACATATTCACCGCTATTGGTGGCGATTCCGCGAATGTACCAGCATCTGTCTGTCTGTCGGTCGATAGGCCGGGACCTATCTACCGACCGACCGATACTGCATCACCCTCTTTCGAAGATTATGTGCAGGTGCGCGTCTGCGGTTGCGAGTAATTTAAAAGATGATAAAAGAAAGAGTAAAATAAGGTGAAGGTGAAAATAAAGATGAAAGTGTTATGTATGTTAAAAGTTCGATGAAGAACAAAGTGATATTTAAAAGACAGCGTTTTAATTTATGGCATTTGGTGGCTAACCGTGCAAACTGCCAGCTTGAACGAATCTAAGCTAGGCAGCATGGCAATGTTAGTCGGCAGGCTGTTCCATTGTACCACAGCAAGCGGAAAGAATGCATATTTGTAATAGTCAACTTGTGTGTGTATTTGACGAAAATCGAGTGGGTGTGACAGTCTAGATAGTCTCATGGGATGCTGGACATGACGGCATTTGGATGGCAACTAGCCCATGGCAGAAATTCAAGAACCGGGTGTGCAAAACAATTTACTAACACGCGATAGGCGCTATTCGCGACAACTGGGTGTCTCTGGGGTAATTTATTTTCACAGATAAAGGTTAAAAAGGTGCATTTTAGATCACATGTATACAAAACATAACAGTATTGAGACAGTAAGAGTTTGGAAGTGTTGTTAAACAAAAAAAAAAAAAAAAACACCAAATATTGGCCGCGATTTTTCAAAAACGGCCGTGCAAAAGACGGCTGCACGGTTGTCTGGCTAATACACTGCAGTGGGCAGACTAGTGCTTTGTATGCGGTTGTTCTTATTCCTGGGTTTTTGCTTCTGATGTTTCGCTTTATGAATCCCAGAGTTTTGTTACCAGAATTTGCATTTTTAATATGGTTGTTCCGGGTAAGATCGCTGCTGATGCTGACTGTTGTTTCCAGTAACTGACCAATCAATTAAATCCGAGGTGATTTCAACAGCGGAACAAGTAATAAACATAAATATAACGCTTACCTTTTTAGCTCTACTGATCAGAGATCAGCAGAGCTTATGCCGTGGTGCGGTGTCCGTCGTCCGTCCGTTAACTTTTTTTTGTAGCGACTACTCCTCTGAAACTACTGAATGGATTTTCATGAAACTTTACAGAAATGTTGCCCATGAAGTCTAGTTGATCCTAGCAAAAATTCATGTAGATGTGAAATCCAAGATGGCCGCCAAATCTAAAAATAGGTTTTTAAAAAACAAGTTTGTAGCGACTACTTCTTGAAAACTCTAAGGGATATTGCTATGGGACTTTTTCTAAAATGATCAGCATGACATGATGGTTATTCAAGTCGAACATTATTTTGATTCGACGTTAAACATGGCTGCCAGTGGCCATGTTTGTTTACATAGAGTTATATAATGATAACTTGTAGCGACTACTCTTTGAAACTACTTGACGGATTTTCATGAAACTTCACACGAATGTTGCTCTTGATGTCTAATTGATCTTAGCAAAATTTCAGGTCGGCCGGAAATTCAAGATGGCTGCCATGGCTAAAAATAGATTTTTAAAAAATAAGTTTGTAGCGACTACTTCTTGAAAACTATAAGAGATATTGATATGGGACTTTTTCTAAAATGATCAGCATGACATGATGGTTATCCGAGTCGAACATTATTTTGATTCAATGTTAAACATGGCTGTCAGTGGCCATCTTTGTTTACATAGAGTTATATAATGAAAACTTGTAGCGACTACTCCTCTGAAACCACTTGACGGATTTTCATGAAACTTCACAGGAATGTTGCTCTTGATGTCTAATTGATCCTGGCAAAATTTCAGGTCGGCCGGAAATTCAAGATGGCCACCACAGCTAAAAATAGATTTTCAAAAAACCAGTTTGTAGCGACTACTTCCTGAAATCAAAATCAATCAGTAGAGCTTCAAGGTCATTGACCTCTTGTTTAAAATTGCTGTATTTGACGAGAAATCGTCAGTTTAGAATATTCAAACCACCGTCTGCACGTCTGCTGCAACTGTTTTGAATAGTCATGATCATCAGGGACGCTTGCTTTTTTTAATGTTTCCCTTTGTCTTTAAACAAGCAAGCGTCGTATATGATCAAGATTATATTGAAGCGGGGAGTGACTATTCTAAACAGACGATTTCTCGTCAAATACAAAAATTAAAAAAAAAAAGTAATATATATCAATGCGTTATATTTATGTTTATTACTTGTTCCGTTGTTGAAATCACCTTGGATTGAAATGATTGACATTGGTACATTCGGACATTGGTACATTCGGGGAATCGCCACCAATAGCGGTGAATATATGCTTTATTTTGTTTATGTCTGTTTTCAACAAATAACATGAATTTTTTTCTATATATATCTTTTTTTTTACAAGATGTAATTTTTTTTTAGTTCCGGGGGTTGAACACCGATACAGCAACCTGTGATAGTGCTTGCTTTATAACAAAAAATAATCTTCAGAGTGCTACACCATGTGTGCTTCCATACGAGTCCCGAAAACATGAGAAATGCTGAAAAGTTGAGACTAAGACCTACGTCTTGTCTCCTTTTAAAATACTTTAAACGAGTTTTAAATGCTAACACGATTATAAACAAGCATATATATATAATTGAAACAATTTTCATTTACCTGAAATCTTTCCCACAATCCCTTCCACGATACCGAATCCTGGACATTTGGCTTTCACCATCTCGCCTACTTTATAGTCCGAGCAATTCTTTCGCGGTTCCCTTGTCGATGACAGAATTAGAACATTCCCTGTGATTGGCCTGTCGTTGTGGCAAACGAACAGACCAAACAGATTACACGATGCCATGATTATAGTTTTTAGCTGTACTGGCCAAAGGCCGTCCGTCCATCGTCCGTCGTTAACTTTTGGCTCGTTAAGACGATAGGGCCTTAACTTTTAATCCGATCTTTACCAAACTTTAATAGGTTGTTAATATCAATAAAAGCTCGGATGAGTTCGAAAACCAGCCAGATTGAACAAGTAACAGCAGAGTTATGGCCCTTGATTTAGTTAAAAATGCTATATTGCTATATTTTGTCTCGTTAAGACGATAGGGCCTTTATTTTTCATCCTATCTTTACCAAACTTTACCACATTGTTAATATCAATGAAAGCTCGGGACAAGTTCGAAAACCAGCCATATCGGACTAGTAACAGCGGAGTTGTGGCCCTTGACTTAGTTAAAAATGCTATATTTTGCATCGTTAAGACGATAGAGGCTTCATTTTTTATCCGATCTTTACCAAACTTTATCAGATTGTTAATATCAATGAAAGCTCGGACAAGTTCGAAAACCAGCCATATCGAACTAGTAACAGCAGAGTTATGGCCCTTGACTTAGTTAAAAATGCTATATTTTGCATCGTTAAGACGATAGAGGCTTCATTTTTCATCCGATCTTTACCAATCTTTATCAGATTGTTAATGTTGTTAAAAGCTATATTTTGCCTCGTAAAGACGATAGGGGCTTCATTGTTCATCCAATCTTTACCAAACTTTATCAGATTGTTAATGTTGTTGAAATCTCGAACAAGTTCTAAAACCAGCCATATCAGACAAGTAACAGCGGAGTTGTGGCCCTTGATTTAGTTAAAATATATTTTGACTCGTTAAGACGATAGGGGCTCCATTGTTCATCCGATCTTTACCAAACTTTATCAGACTGTTAATATCAATGAAATCTCAAACAAGTTCGAAAACCATTCATATAGGACTAGTAACAGCGGAGTTATGGCCCTTGATTTAGTTCAAAATGCTATATTTTGCCTCGTTAAGACGATAGGGCCTTCATTTTTCATCTATCTTTACCAAACCTTATCAGATTGTTAATGTCTATGAAAGCTTGGTCAAATTCGAAAACTAGCCAGATCGAACCAGTAACAGCGGAGTTATGGCCCTTGCCCTTGATTTTGTTAAAAATGCTATAATTTGCCTCGTACGATAAGGCCTTCATTTTGCATCTGATCTTTGCCAAACTTTAGCAGATTTTATGACTTTCTTTTTAGCTCTACTGATCAGAGATCAGCAGAGCTTGTGCCGTGGTGCGGCGTCTGTCCGTCCGTCCGTTAACTTTTTTTTTGTAGCGACTACTCCTCTGAAACTACTGAATAGATTTTCATGAAACTTTACAAAAATGTTGCCCATGAAGTCTAGTTGATCCTAGCAAAATTCATGTAGATGTGAAATCCAAGATGGCCGCCAAATCTAAAAATAGGTTTTTAAAAAACAAGTTTGTAGCGACTACTTCTTGAAAACTCTAAGGGATATTGCTATGGGACTTTTTCTAAAATGATCAGCATGACATGATGTTGGTCCTTGTCGAAAAAATCGTTTTGATTCGACGTTAAACATGGCTGCCAGCGGCCATCTTTGTTTACATAGAGTTATATAATGAAAACTTGTAGCGACTACTCCTCTGAAACTACTTGACGGATTTTCATGAAACTTCACAGGAATGTTGCTCTTGATGTCTAATTAATCCTAGCAAAATTTCAGGTCGGCCGGAAATTCAAGATGGCCGCCACGGCTAAAAATAGATTTTTAAAAAATAAGTTTGTAGCGACTACTTCTTGAAAACTATAAGAGATATTGATATGGGACTTTTTCTAAAATGATCAGCATGACATGATGTTGGTCCTTGTCGAAAATCGTTTTGATTCGACGTTAAACATGGCTGCCAGTGGCCATCTTTGTTTACATAGAGTTATATAATGAAAACTTGTAGCGACTACTTCTCTGAAACTACTTGACGGATTTTCATGAAACTTCACAAGAATGTTGCTTTTGATGTCTAATTGAACCTAGCAAAATTTCAGGTTTGCCGGAAATTCAAGATGGCCGCCACGGCTAAAAATAGATTTTTAAAAAATAAGTTTGTAGCGACTACTTCTTGAAAACTATAAGAGATATTGATATGGGACTTTTTCTAAAATTATCAGCATGACATGATGGTTATCCGAGTCGAACATTATTTTGATTCGACTTTAAACATGGCTGCCAGTGGCCATCTTTGTTTACATAGAGTTATATAATGATAACTTGTAGCGACTACTCCTCTGAAAATACTTGACGGATTTTCATGAAACTTCACACGAATGTTGCTCTTGATGTCTTATTGATCCTTGCAAAATTTAAGGTCGGCCGGATATTCAAGATGGCCGCCATGGCTAAAAATAGATTTTCAAAATACAAGTTTGTAGCGACTACTTCTTGAAAACTATAAGTGATATTGATATGGGACTTTTTCTAAAATGATCAGCATGACATGATGGTTATTCAAGTCGAACATTATTTTGATTCGACGTTAAACATGGCTGCCAGTGGCCATGTATGTTTACATAAGAGTTATATAATGATAACTTGTAGCGACTACTCCTCTGAAACTACTTGACGGATTTTCATGAAACTTCACACGAATGTTGCTCTTGATGTCTAATTGATCTTAGCAAAATTTCATGTCGGCCGGAAATTCAAGATGGCCGCCATGGCTAAAAATAGATTTTTAAAAAATAAGTTTGTAGCGACTACTTCTTGAAAACTATAAGAGATATTGATATGGGACTTTTTCTAAAATGATCAGCATGACATGATGGTTATCCGAGTCGAACATTATTTTGATTCAATGTTAAACATGGCTGTCAGTGGCCATCTTTGTTTACATAGAGTTATATAATGAAAACTTGTAGCGACTACTCCTCTGAAACTACTTGACGGATTTTCATGAAACTTCACAGGAATGTTGCTCTTGATGTCTTATTGATCCTATCAAAATTTCAGATCGGCCGGAAATTCAAGATGGCCACCACGGCTAAAAATAGATTTTCAAAAAACCAGTTTGTAGCGACTACTTCCTGAAATCAAAATCAATCAGTAGAGCTTCAAGGTCATTGACCTCTTGTTTTTATATTATTTCTGTTTTTATTTCTTTATTTTGTTATTTTTTTTAAGAGCCACATGTAAGATTGTTCACTAACTTAATGTGTTAACCTCAATAAATAAATTCTATTATTTTTAGTTTAATAGGGTTCCTTTTTCTCAGCACTTCTGTCCATCTTGGTGTCTTCACCACTGCGGTAACCCCTAAGTGAGGTTACCGGGGTTACATTCTACCTCTACCACTATCCTCCATTCCGAATCGGTATGCTACCTCACGTTTGTCTGTTCTAACTACATCTTCAGACTTTAGTTTTCGGTAATAGTTCACATAAGTGTACCTCCAGGAGGCCCTTCACTGGGTTACTCTGAGGGCATGGAGGTTTAGCTGGGCAGAATAGTGTAGCGCAGTGCTTATTTCACTTCCACCTTAGTCGATTCACTTTAATGCTACTAAAGGGGTCTCTTTTTACCTTTTTCTAGAGATTCCAGTAACAAACTGATTGATTTTTGTGTGGGTATATACCCTTTTCAATTCTAATAAGACTGCACAAGTCAGAGCCTTTATTTTTCAGTCAGTCATTAGGTTGTGCTCCTCTACCAGTTAGCTGACTTGGCCTTGCCTAAGTCTATAACGGTAGGCATACTAATCGATGGCAGTTTTATTTGATATTTTGCTTATCTTGGTTGGTAAGCACTTCGTATCACAATGTTCAAAATGTGTTTGGTTTATACATATTGTTTATAGTTATCTATGTTTCACACAGTTACTTTTTAGCTTGTGTTCTCAGTTCTGTTACTTTTACACCTCAGTTATGAAGCTGTTATTGTAAGTTTTTGAATGAAGTGGTCGATACTTATTTAGATGATCTAGGTAATACTAGCAATTTCTGTTCCATAGATTTGCGTGAAATTATTGATTATGACTTTAGATGGTGGTGGACTTATTGTCCTTGACCGAATTGAAGGACTTATAAGGGTACCATATTCACCTTGTAACGTTCATCTGCCCATCTAAGAAGTTAGAGGCTCCTCCTACTGGCTCTATCACCAGTCAGTTACTGGGGACTGAAGAATCTATTGCTTTTGCTGCAGACGTGTCTTCAGTTACCTTACATTTCTTTCCAGGTTTTTGGCTAAGAACCAGCGACCTTCGGTTCCTAGCTTACCACTGGATATTCCAGCTCTACCCCCCTCAGGTGCTACCAATTCTTTTAGCCTCTGTCCGGTTAGGGCTCTAAGAATCTACCTGGAGCGCTCAAGGTTTCGGCGGCGGGGCAGAACGAGACTTTTTCTGCCACATTTTCTGGACACTACTAAAGAAATTTCTTTGGCTTCCATTTCTAGGTGGATTGTGGAAACCATTAAAGCGGCCTATAATGTGCAAAAGACCGATCTACCAGGGTCAAACCCTACAGCGCATGAAGTCAGAGCTTTGTCTTCATCCTTAGCATGGTCTAATTCAATTCCCTTAGAACGCATTCTAAAAGCGTGCTACTGGAATTCGGACAACTCCTTTGCTAGATTCTACCTAAGGGATTGTTCCCAGCTCAATAACGAATTGGCTGCTGGGTCCTTTGGTTGCTGCCCAGTCTGTCATCGGAGCTTTGCTACTCAACCAGTTAGATGACTAGGTTGTCTGCAAGTCACTAACGTTCGGGGTTTCGAACCAAACTTTATTACATATGCATGTTTTGCATGTACCAGCCTTACCTATGGTTACTGTTTTAGCTGGTTAAATTTTTCCCATATGCATGTTGTTTTATATTACCTATTTTCACACAGTTATTGTTACTTTGTGTTTATAGTTTATTACCTATACAGATAATTATATGAAACTTAAACTGTTTATGTAAGTATCTTATTGGGATTTATTGATACTGGTTCTGTATTAACAATCGATTTAATACAAACATATTCTTCTGATAGATATGTTTGATATTGTCGATTATTCAATGGTGCTAGGCTTAATTGCCCTTGACCTTCTTGATTGACGGACGGTTTACTGTACCATATTTGACAATTTACACCTTCGACTTAGCTACGGGTGTAGTAGAGGTTCCTTCTATATGTACTTGTGAATAGGACTGCACGTGCCACATTCACCATGTTATTTTCACCTCTTCTGGAGATGTCATGGAGTCTCCTTCAATTTGTGTATTGTGAACCAAGCAGGACCCCTATATATGGGTGAGTGTTAGTTAGTTGTTTCTGCAGGTTCTAATCTGCTCTAATTTCTTGCGATTATAGCATGTTTGATCATTCCCCTTTGCTTGTTGTTTCAGTTTGTTCAAATTCCCTTGATACATTCTACCTATCATAACAGGCTACTTATTTCCACCCCATGTTAATTTTGTTAGTCGCAATGGTAATGTTGTCGTAAGTATAATAGACCAATACTAAAATTGAACCAAATTTAGTATGTTTGACAGTACATGTACAAAGACAGATGAATGGTAAACATGTCAGTTTGCAGTGTAGCTAGCTGAACATGTAATAGTAAAACTTCAGTCTTGAAAAAGAGTGTTTCTCACAGAATCAAACCGAGCATGATTCTTTCTTTTAAATGAAATACTTTTAAAAGAAGATGTTTCCTTCTTCCGATTAAGGTCAGAATTCTGGAGAGAATGTATGGTTTATGTTATATAACTATGCAAATACAAAACTTTTCTTCATGCTCAGCTGAGATAAGTTCTCAAATCTCACGATTTAGAATGTGTTTTTTATCACGCTAGTACTTTTTGATTGCTAATCACTCGCATTTAAAATGTCTTTAAGCAAAATTAGAATTATTAATGTTACTTACAAGCAGTTATTTTGCTTTCAGGACCAAATTTATTGTTGATATGAGCAAATCTTGAGTTGAACACAATAAAAGGTTGAACAATATTTGTGACATTTTATGGTTACTCTGATTAATTTGAAGAATGATGAGAATTAAATTGCAGATTTAAAAAGTATGATTACCTTGAAAGAGACTAGCTTCAAGTTTTTCTACAGCAGCACAGAGATCCTCATCTGCAACGTTATCACTTGACGGGCCCTGAGGGGAATGTTTGGTCTTATTGCCGGCTTTGCCTCACGTTGCAATTTCCTGGCCTCAGCTGCTGGATATAAGCTGTGTATGGTTGCTGACATTTTATACAATCTTTGATTCTTCTTAATATCAACAGCTTGCTGTCCCTCTGGAAATGACAGGACATAGTTCTAAAATGTGTGCTTGTTTTTAGAGAGGGGAGCTTCAGACAGTGTCTCCCCTCTCATATTGTCCACAAACCAAGCAGCATATCCAATGCTGTTCTCCAGAATCCACTTGTATGTCTGTCCTCTATAAATCCCCAGCTGAAACTTGTGCTGGCCAAGCACGAGTGCACTGTTTGATGTATCGCCTCCAGCTTGATTTACCGCATTCACTGCTTCTTTTCTGACATCAGCAAGATGTTTGCACACACCAGGTACAGGTGAACGCTTTGCATTCATGATGCATTTCGCTGAGTCTGTATCACCTAGGCGAATAATGCCATTGGACAACCAGCGAAACTTTGATAATAGGTCCATATCTAAAATGAACAATAAAATAAGTAATGACTAACATTTACTGTCTGCTAATAAAACCATATTGCCACAATCACAAATGGCCTTTATACCGAGTTGGCAAAAGAGGTGACACTATTAATACTGTGTATACCCCTCTATAAACGCCCCAAGTGGCATTGTATTGTGCAAAAGGTGGGAGCATAATCCCACTGATAATCCCCATTTATATGTGACCATATTTTTATTGCATATTATACCTCTAACATGCTTGGGTAAGGTATATTTCTAAACTAGACCTCTAATCCTTTAACTAGACATCGAATTATGTAAAAACTAGAAAGCCACAGCCTGCATGTCGAGCCCAGTCCAAGCAATATGCTCCATCAAAAATTAGTGGTTTGTAACCAAAGTCGAACTTGACCTGTATTTTATGGTCTTAAACCCGTGTACCAAAAATTATTTTAATCCATCGACCCTTTCATGAGTTATCGTCCGGACACCGTTTTTTGGGCAAATTCTAAGTTGAAAAGGGGCCATTACTCCATTAAAAATTGGTGGTTTGTAACCAAAGTCGAACTTGACCTGTATGTTATGGTGTTATACCCGTGTACCAAATATTATTTAAATCCATCAACGCTTTCATGAGTTATCGTCTGGATACCGTAAAAACCAACAGACCGACGGACCGACCGACAAGCTCACTCCTATATATTCCCCCTAATCTTCGTTTGTGAGGGTATAACAACACTACTACTACTATTGCTAGTACTACTATTACTGCCACTACATCTACTACTACTCCTAATACTACTGCTGCTGCTTTACTACTACTACTGCTGCTGCTACTGCTACTGCTTCTGATACTACTACTATTACTACTACTACTACTACTACTACTACTACTACTACTACTACTACTCCTAGACTTGCTACTGCTACTACTACTGACATGACACAACTTCTACTAATTGTATTACTACTGGGACCACCCTTACTACTACTACTATTTTTGAAGAAATAGGACCCAAGGGAAGATTAGTATATAGGGCACTCTCTTGTAAGGATGTAAACGTCCGCTAATGACGTCTTTAATTTAACAAATGGTAAACATATTTAAAACAAAATAACAAGGATCGGTCACTGCAGCAAAATAGCATTGCTTTTTATTTTAATTGTATTTCATGACTTTAAAAGCTTAAGAAATATCAACTGTCACTTTTTAGACATAAATACCACTGCATGTTCAATTGCCTTATTCCTCACTGACATAACCTATGATACTCTGTTTTAATTCAGTATTAAATTACAGCTATAATTTAGACATTCCTAACCTAGCTGTTGTTCCAAACAATTACTCCCATCAGGATTCGAACCTGAGTTTTCCACCCAAAGGGTAGATGTGTTTACCGATTACACCATAGAAGTGTTATATGTTCGTACTAAGAGCATGGACTTTACATTATTAAACAGAACTGCCAAATTTCACACACAAATCTGTTGTAGCAAATTTACTCCATATGGTTTGCTCATAATACATATGTATTTGCCTATTAAGTACCCAATGTTACCTACACTTGTAATTCCACTGCAAAGGTCAGGTCATTCCTATCGACCTACTGATAGAAGGCACATGTTGCTGCATTGAACACAAGTAAGAGAATATGTACGTATATATGAAAGATGTATGACAAAGTATTTGAGTAACATATAATTGTATTTCAATTTAAAGCATTTTTTGGTAGTATTATCAATTAAGAAATTTAAAGGGGTTGATGCACTATTTTCAAACATTATTTATTTAATAGGGCGCTGAAAAACTTGAAAATAGCTGAAAGAATTATCAAATGCCATGAAAAACAAAGGAGATATGACCTATTGAAAATTTGCAAAGAACACAAATGGAGGCGGCCATCTTTGAACGATGACGTCATCGCGCCATTTTATCATATAGGCATATTCCTTTATTTTTCATGGCATTTTGATAATTATTTCAGCTTTTTTCAAGTTGTTCAGAGCCTTTTAAAATAAATCTTGTTTGAAAATAGTGCATCAACCCCTTTAACTCTTAAACATGATATGAACATTTCCTGATAATCACAATAAAAAAACATTATTTGAATCTGCTATTAAATTGTCTGTAAAATAATTATTATTTAATACGTGGAAATGAGGTTACTTTTAATTGAATAGTTGCACCTCCATTGCCAAATAATTGACTAATACAGGAACCTGGGGATTAAATTAATTTACCTGTTAAAACTTTCCTATGTCATGAAATAAAATCATTCTCTTTCTTCACAGATATTGAAGTGTTTTGATTCAAATAAACATATAAGTTTTCATAAAACAAAACATATTGTAGACCTTGGACGTACTATTTATTTACTTTTGAATAACACAAATTCTTCTACTTGAGTTTATAACTAAAATATTTTCCTCTGCTTTCACGAGGTCAAGCTTAAAGGCATTTTCAACATATGATTACATTTTTTTTTTTATAAATGCATGCCTTCAAACGTGACCTGCAAGGGCTTGGAACCTTCCACTCAATGCAATGCATAATGCGCTAGCAAGTGATAAATCCAAATATAATCTGAAAGACTTTCTGAAAGTTTATAAAGCAAAACCATAAATAAAAGCAAATTAATATTTTACCATTCTGTATGCTGTATATAATCAATTACGTCATTTAAAAACTCAGTGCTTTTATTTTTTAAATCATTGCCTTCAAAAATGATTGCCAGCATTGCTTTGATATTGCATTAGTAGGCAGTATTAAATTTTTTTAGTTTTATCAAGCCTTGTCATTGTCTGTTAATCACACTAAAAGCCTTTTTCATTGTCCTGTGAATCACACTAAAAGCCTTGTCATTTTCTGTGAATCACACTAAAAGCCTTGTCATTGTGAATCACACTAAAAGCTTTGTCATTGTCTGTGAATCACACTAAAAGCCTGTTCATTGTCTGTGAATCACACTAAAAGCCTTTTCATTGTCTGTGAATCACACTAAAAGCCTTTTCATTGTCTGTGAATCACACTAAAAGCCTTGTCATTGTCCGTGAATCACACTAAAAGCCTTGTCATTGTCCGTGAATCACACTAAAAGCCTTTTCATTGTCCGTGAATCACACTAAAAGCCTTGTCATTGTCCGTGAATCACACTAAAAGCCTTTTCATTGTCCGTAAAGCCTTTTCATTGTCCGTGAATCACACTAAAAGCCTTTTCATTGTCCGTGAATCACACTAAAAAGCCTTTTCATTGTCTGTGAAATTGTCTGTGAATCACACTAAAAGCCTTTTCATTGTCTGTGAACCACACTAAAAGCCTTTTCATTGTCCGTGAATCAAACATTTAACTAAAAGCACTTTTATTGTCTTTGAATCACACTAAAAATCTTTTCATTGTCTTGAACCAAACCGAAGTTCTGTAATTCACTCAAAGCATTTTCATTGTCTGTGAACAAACTAAAATCCTTTTTCATTGTTTGTGAATGGAATATTAAAACAAAAGCGCTTTCATTGCCTGTCTATTTCAGTCCGCTAAAAGCACTCTGATTTCACCTCACTAAAAGCACTGTCCGTTTCAGCAGATTTTATCTCAGCGTTTGTCATTTCCAGCTTCGGCCTTTAAAACACTCTATTTCAGCTCAATAAAATCACCGTCTGTTTCAGATCATTAAAATCACTGTCATTTTCACCTATTAGGTATATACCTAGTGTGTTAAAATACACGTTTAATGCTCTTTTGAAATTTTTCGTATTGGCGAGCATCAACGTGTATTGATTATTGCACATTTTACGACTGGACTTTCCAACGGAATCTGTTGGGAAGGTTTCACGCTTTTAAACAGCATTGTTTGTACATTATATATGCACAGGTTGAAAGAATTTTTTTTTGAGTGATAGGTGTTTCAAAATTCACCTGCCATGATGAAATATCTCAGATTATCCAAATTTATCACGAATATATCGACATATTTCCGAATTATCGAGAGTTACCGCCATCTTGATTGAAATTCTTACCCAGAGTTCAATGCGCATATTAGTTCACCATACGCAACCCACCATGCACCGTCGATAGAATAGAATAGAACCGTTTATTGCTACAATCGTAAAACATTGTGTAGTGTGTTTAAACTACACATGTTTCATGCCGATTTAAAAGTAATATTGTTGGTATATTTATAGTATTGTTAACATTACTTGTTTTATTCGT
>JAWPHD010019933.1:0-33681 GCA_037043455.1 Cyrtodaria siliqua | reverse complement strand
AGACAGTCACTATGATCGCTTCCATATTCGGCATCAGAGAATAATCCACATGACTTTGCCAGTAGAGTAATGTACTGGAGGTGGACTCCATTTGTGTTGTATACTGGGATTTTGTCGTTCATCGACATAAATCCTTTTATTTAAGTGGGATTTGATAATTATTTTATAAAACAATATTGCGCAATTCCTGCTTATTTGTTTTTTGGTTTATATTAATGAGTGTTGTAAATTGTAACGCTTACACCAATTATCTGTCTCTAAAGATGCGGCCATTTTTCTGCAGGCGGTAATCAGAGATGTAAATTGCAAACTTTTAGCATGTGTCGTGTTCATTTATGAAAAAATAATTACGTAGATTAATTGCGAATGGCTCATTTTCGGATATTATTGATCGTAATATGTGCGGCTAGTAAATGTTCGATGGTTTTGATTTAATATAGAGATTTATTCACTCAAATTATGAAAATGTTCAACCTGGTGAGCGCGAGGGGAAATCAACACGTCATGGCGAAATCGTGAACAGGGCGTTGGAGCGGGAACTATGCCACCATTTAAATCGTTAACTTATCAGGGGGTATATTTATTATTTATTTACCAATAACCTGGCCATTGTTTATAATCTACGAACAACTGTCGGTTAGTATGCACTGAATAATCAAAAATAAAATGAAGGTCATCTGTAACAGTCTCGCGTCTTTGTTCGGCCAACATCTCGTTGGTTGGTGTGTAATACGTTTCGTTGTTAAAAAACAAGGGAAACGAACCAGGCTGTGGTACTTCTATTCAGTTGACCTTAGTTCTATAGTGTAATTAATTCATATAAGGAAGTTATCTCCCTTGTCCGTAATTACTCCATTTGCCTTGCGTGAAAAGGTTCCTTTGTCAAATGCGTTTCTTCTTATTTTGTCGACTGACAGACATCAAGAGACGTTTATTTAAGTGGTTAAAGAGAGGTTTGAATATATATAAGTATTTGTTTTTACTGTATTAAGCAGAAATGTACTATTAAGCAGGAAATGTACATGCATTTGTTATTAATTTGTTTGTGATATTTTAAAGGGACACCCAGTAATATTGAAGTGTCCATTACACGCATTTGAGTCTTGATTTATAAAACCAGTTCAGTGTAATTAAATGAAAAGTGAAGTTTTCATTTGTTTTTTCTCATGCCATAGTATGTTTAGGATATTATTAGCGTGATATTGATTCTAATCAACCATTAGTAATAAGACAAATGCAATTTGCTTAACACTATTTATATATCTACCGATAATAATGTAAATGCTATGTGTTGACATTTTGGCATTTGGAATGTAAATGCAAGGTGTTTATATTTAAGCGGTTTATTTCAGTAATACAAGATGCCTAAGCAACAATCGGCAAGACCGCCGAAGAGCCCGTATGCGAGTAAAGGACCATCTAAGGCACAGGGAAAAGGGGCACCTGCCGGGAAGAAGTGCCAGGGGTGCATAGAAAAAGAAGATGAAGAATTCTTTCGTGTTAACTTTACTTTAAATTATTAATTTACATGGATTAGGAAACCTGTCCTCGCAACTTAAATTGGCTTCCTGGGTGGAACCAGTACTAAGCAACATGGATTCAGTCCCTTGCTCAGAAATAAATTGCATGGCCAAGGCAAGGATTGAACACTGGATTAAATATGACCAAGAAGAAGAAGAATTATTTCTTTGTTAACTTTACTTTAAATTATTAATTTTCATCGATTGGGAAACCTGTTCTTGCAACTTAAATTGGCTTCCTGGGTGGAACCAGTACTAAGTAACACAGATTAATTCCCTTGCGCAGGGATAAATTGCATTGCCAAGGCAAGGATTGAACACTGGATTAAATATGACAGTGTTCAAATAGATGATGGGGTTCACATGAAAATAAAAAGTTTTATTTAATGTAGTGTGCAAGGGTTCAATATTTTAGCAATTTATTTCAGAAATACAGTATGCCTAAACTACAGTCACAGAGCCATATTTGCCGTAAAGCAGTTCAGGGGGCCGATGACGACTCAGAACGCAGGAACTGGATGAACCTACCACCAAAATAGATAAGGACAGCAGGAGCTGGTGGGATCTCCAGAGTTTGTGAGAAGATCGTTAAGCAACCGACGTCTGAGATGGTGGATTGGCTACACATTGTTACAGAAGAAGAAGTGCGAGTCGTAGTCGGAATCTGCAAGCGATACGGTTAACGGTGGATGGCAAGTTGTGGCTGACGGAACAGATGTTGCAACGCTTACGGAAACAGGACTTGTGTTCTACTTTATTATGGCTTTAAGTCAATCGGGTTATTAAATTATGGCTTTATGTCAGTTGGGTTAATAAAAATGAAAATAAATAAATAAAAAATAAAAATAAATAAATAAAAAGTTGATATTACTAACTGTTGATTATATTGCATCAATTATATATTTAAACATGGCATACTAATAAGAACCATGCAAGCAACTTCTAAGTCCACATGATACTGGATTAATAAATTGTGCGGCTATTTGAATAAAAAATAAAAATGACTAATATTGCCGTGTGACCCTTTAATCACCGATTTAGTAGAGCTATACACATTAGAACAATAAATAAGTAAATACAACTCTGGTGTCATTATAAGGATGATGTCAATGATAACTTGCTTCTGATAATGCTCTTTAAGTAATATTATGAAAACAATTTATATAAATAACCTGTTTGTCACCATGTTGTTAATGAAAATTAATTTTGAATCAAGCCATTATGTTGGCCATTGATGTTATGGTTGTCGTTGTCCCCTATACATTTAACTTCTGCTGCTATTATTCACTCTCCAGGGCTGATCATGAAACTATTATGAAAACAATTTATATAAATAACTTGTTTGTCACCATGTTGTTAATGAAAATTAATGTTGAATCAAGCCATTATGTTGGCCATTGATGTTATGGTTGTCGTTGTGCCCTATACATTTAACTTCTGCTGCTATTATTCACTCCAGGGCTGATCATGAAACTACTATGATTTTTTTTTATATAAATAATAAGTTGTTTGTCACCATGTTGTTAATGAAATGTTGAATCAAGCCATTATGATGGCCATTGATGTTATGGTCGTCGTTGTGCCCTATACATTTAACTTCTGCTGCTATTATTTACTCTCCAGGGCTGATGATGAAATTGTGGTTGTTGACAGTATTTGCAGTGTTTCTGCAATAGGCTCTCTTAACAAATTTCTGATAAGTATACCTCAACAGTTTTTGTGGATTTCAGTAAATGTTTAACTTGCTGCTGCTGCCTGCTGCTGCTAATAAGCCTGGTTATAAAAGGTCCAGTGTTATTTGTCTAGCGATCCACTTTACACATTTAATTGTTTGTGTACAGGGTTGTTTTCATTATAGTGGCTGTTGTTTTGTATACTGGTGGATTTGCAGATGCTGCTTACTTATAATTGGATACCTGTCACTTATTTAAGGCTTTATTTTATTTCATTCTCTCAAAGACGTTGCCTTATATTTCAGTTTGTGTCACTATCAAGTTGACTTAGGGCCAGTCACAAGTTCCTGACAAAAATGTTGGTGTACCGGGCGTGATGTTGTGGACAGGTCATAGAGGCCCAGTGTTGGTATTGTATGTAATGTTCCATTTCTTACAGTTATACAAGTTAAACATAAATCACAAAGGGACATTTCAAACATTGCGAATGTCAGATGTATTCAAAATATTTGGTTTAGAATTTGGGAATATATCCCCAGAACTGGTTGATACATTGACAATGGATTTATAAGTGGCGTTCCATTTTCCAAGACCTTGGAAGAATTCAGATGTTTTTCATACGGTTTATTTCATGGCTATTCCATTGGTTCGATGAGTATTATTAATTTTATCCTGTCATTGTTAAACAAGGCATATCAAATGGCACCGGTATCTATTTAATGTGTGTGTGTGTGGGTGGGTGTAGTGCACAGGTTTATTGTCCCTCCGCTTTTTAACCGATATGACGTAATGAATGTATTATTCCAGTTGGATAAGCCCCTATATATAGCATTGAGTTCTGTGCATGGTCACTAAACTATAATAAGCACTTCTATACTCGAAGTAAAACTGTTCTATGCATGACCCGTTCTATACATGGCCCAAATTTAAATTTTTAAAACACCTTTACACCTCCTTTTAATAACTATCTCCGAATAAAGTGAGGCATTCATAAACCAAGTAAGGTGTTCTTGAAGGCACAAAATAGAAATATTTGTCAACACTATCCAGATGTTCAGGTCATGTGGTGAGGGGTATGTGCCTGTTGAGGGTTTTGTTATTCACGGGTTCTTAAAATACCCGTGATTGAATTTGCGTGGCGTGGGTTGTGAGTTGGTGACATTTCAACCAGCTTTAGGGTTAAGCTTGGCTGGCTTAAGCCGTTTATATTGTGGCTATAGAGTTTGGATTACTCAACATTTGTATGTTATATATATATACCTTATATATACCTTGTCATCAGTGGCTTTGGAACCGATGTATATACCTTGTACAATGTGGCTGTTGTTGGTGGCTGCTTTAAATGAGGTTTTCAATGGCATTCAGTCAAATTCAATCGCAATTGCGTCTCCTTCATATATATGAAGATGCAATAGTTTTGCATTCAACCTTTAACACGTGGGTTAGTTTACTTGAAAAGGATACATATTCCTCGTTTATAGTCAAAGGACATAATAGAATGTATTTGTAAATTTGGAAATGCTTTAGTCCTAGTCTTCTTGAATAAATAATTATTTACATAGGTGGTCATTCAAAAGCTAAAGTTAATTGTAACTTTGTATTTAATTAATGGGTTGCAGAGGTGTCTGCCTGTGGTTGGATGCCATTATGGAACAGAATGAACATTGAAACAGATTTTTTGTTGAAACACATAATTCGTTTCTACCGACTGTAAATTTACTTCTATGCATGGTGATGTGTATCTTAAATTCACTTCAATGACTTGGTGCCAAGTGTTGAAGACATTAAAGTTGTTATCTCTTGAGGACCACCCACATATATTGGTATTGCATGTGGGAGGCAATGCCATTGGTCAAGTACCCTCAGATAAATTAAGGAAAAGTATTATTAAAACACTACATGACATAAACGACTTGATTTCTGAAGTTAAGATTGTTTGGTCGCAGATTTTACCACGCTTATATTATGGAAATGAAAAGTCCCATAAAGCTTTGGACAAAGTCAGGATTAGAGTATATAGTCAAGTTGCAACAGAGGTTTTCCGAATGAATGGTGGATATATTAGATATCCTGAAATTGTTGAAGTACAGATGCCAGAAATTTGCCTTTAGTTTCTGAAAACAGCCCGTGGCTTTAATAACATGATTTCAAATTATTGTTGATGTGCAGTCACTTTTTTGGCATATATGTATAACCTCTATATAAGGTTATTTGCTTATCCTTCATCAATTTTAAACTTTTAAGTTAACCCCTTATGGGTTACTATGTGGTTGGCAATATAGTGCTTTACCCAGTTTGGGTCATAACCCATTTTGTTGTTGAAAATAAATTTATTTGTATTTTGGCAATTTTGTATGCTAACCAATTTGGGTTGCAAGCCACTTTTGGGTGACTGTTAATGTTATAAATGACCATATTTGGGTCATTGGCCATATTTGGGTCATTTGTTGAATGTTGTCGACCATATTTGGGTCATATGATGAATGTTGTTGTTGGCGAGACAAATCGCTTCGATTGTGAAGTGCGTCAGCCATACCTCCATTTGAGGACTGACTTGTTCTTTTCACTGCTGTGCTCTGCTTCCCCCATTTTAATGGCGGTGCCTCTCGTGGTGCCTCTGTCACCACTTGTGGCATGTGGCAGTATGTCGCGGTCACAGCAGTGTGTAGTAATTATTTTACGAGAACATTTGAAGGAAAGCAACTAAATTTTAAATATCTGGCTTTGTGAACATCTGGTCCCAGGGTTCATTGAGTACAGTTTTCATTCACTTCAAAACTTGGTCGGAGCTATGACCATTTTTCAAATTGTTATAAATATCGTGACTGCACATTTGTTATGCACATTATGTTTCTTGTTATATTATGCTGAAGCCATGGCCTTGTTATTCCAATAAATATAAACTAAGTTCAGTATTGAGTCTCTTTTATAGCCCATCTTCAATAATGGGATTTGTCGTTCATCGACATAAATCCTTTTATTTAAGTGGGATTGATAATTTTTATAAACAATTTGCGCAATCCTGCTTATTTGTTTTTGGTTTATTAATGAGTGTGTAAATTGTACGCTACACCAATTATCTGTCTCTAAAGATGCGGCCATTTTCTGCAGGCGGTATCAGATGTAAATTGCAAACTTTAGCATGTGTCGTGTTCATTTATGAAAAATACCCTCCCTCCCATACCCTCATTTTATTACCTATGCATATTATTGTTCTGTTTTGCTTTGCCAGTTTTATATACATTTCAGTTACATTACTCGAGAAATGGCGGTTTGGGCACAGCGTATCCTAATACAGATGTGAAGTCCTAAGAATATTAATCCTATTGTCGTGGCTTCAGCGGTGGATATTCCACAGGGTTGGCAGTATGACGCGGTCACAGCAGTGTGTAGTAATTATTTTACGAGAACATTTGAAGGAAAGCAACTAAATTTTAAATATCTGGCTTTGTGAACATCTGGTCCCAGGGTTCATTGAGTACAGTTTTCATTCACTTCAAAACTTGGTCGGAGCTATGACCATTTTTCAAATTGTTATAAATATCGTGACTGCACATTTGTTATGCACATTATGTTTCTTGTTATATTATGCTGAAGCCATGGCCTTGTTATTCCAATAAATATATACATGACTATTATTATGAGCTGTATACAGTTCTTCGTTGAAATATGCTATACCCCAACAGTCATAATTAAGCTATATTGATCGCATAGGCTTCAGTTTGTTCTCTACGGACACAAACCTTTTGGATTTGACACCTACTACTACTGCTGCTTCACTAGCACTGACCATGCACATTCCATATGGACTATCAGATAATTCGTAGTTATCGACCACACTGAAGTTGGAATTGAATTGAATTGAATTGGGGTTTTAAGGCGCACCAACACATGAAAAGGTTATATGGCGCCTAGCAGGCATGAACATGCCAGGCTCATCTTCCATGTACATCGAGATAAAATATGTAAAATGGGCCTAGAACCTTCTCACCCTGAACTGCAGAGATGCTGCAAATTCTATCGTAGAAACTCCATTTACGCTTGAGCCACGTTATTGTTTTTCTGCCACTGCTCTTTTGATGCGAGCGAGATGGCACCTGAAACAATGCAGGGATCATTATGAAGACCTTTAATGAACATGAACAAAAAATGATAAAATGAACATGAATTTGGGGGGATTCTACCCCTCTGCCTATCCCTCCAAAGGGATCTGCAGTGGCTGTATTCTTTGCCCCGTGACCAAACGGGGCCCCCGGCAACCACACGGGGACACTGAAGTTGGAATCTCGAAGCTTAAGCTCCATATTGTTCTTATCAGTAACAAGCAATTTTCCATCGTGTAACTGACATGATGCCCAAATATTACATATCTTATTGTCTGATTTCATTCTAAGGTTAATATCCCTGCCACCAGAAGCTTAATACTGATGACCCTTTTTGCTGGTTCTCATGTGCGCTTGCCCCCTGTCTGCCAACCGAGTCAGATTGCTTATCCTGATTTATTCGGCCTCTAACCTCTATACTGGAAGTCCTCGATTGCTGCATTTGCTCTTCTGGGAACTTGCAGAGAGACTTCAGGTTGGTCAAATTAGCTTCACTAGTTGGATCAATGTTGTACTGTCTAGTGTCATTTCTGATATTAGATAAGTTATCTCTTACTTTTCTAGCACTCTCTGCACCTTCTTTACATCGCTTTACGTTAAAAAATACTTGCGACTCGTTACTTGTATCTGCACACTATTTGTTTCAGCTGCTTTTCCAGGGATGTGATGATGACATCATACGTGTTGATGTCCTCTGTGCGGACATTCATACTCATGTATCGCTTGTCTATATCGTCTGTCGCAGATATCTCAAGTTTGTCCAGGATGTTATTCACTGTTTTACGAAAATCTTTAATGTTTGTCAGAACGTTACCTCTCTCCGTGGTTATTTTAACCTGGTCATGTTTTCGGGAAGACTTCAGTTTGGCCATATCATTCTTGACTTTTTGAAGGACACTCTTTGCCTGTTTGAATTCCACACTTGTATCTATTCCTGCAGCTATTATCGGAATGAAGTCAACATCTTCACAGGACCTGGAAATTTATTTTTATAGGATTAAAAATACAATTTTCAAAGTACAATTATTTTACAATTAAGTATTATGGTTTAGATAGGCAATGATTGAGGAAAACTATTTAATGGTATTTAAATACATAGTTACTATGTATAAAATGTATAGTTATATTGTAGCGGTAATCAGGGGCGGATCCAGTGGGTGCGTAGGGGCTAATCTAGCGCAAAGATAAAGATTTTCCAATAATACTCTATGTAAAACATGTGTCCCCGGCGCAGGCAATATTTAATCCCAGGATCACCATTTGAACACTCTTGGTAGAGGATTACATGAGTATGACACATGCAAAATACTAGACCTCTAGCACTTGTAGTTTCAAAAAAGAAGATTGTTTTAAAGATTTTCCTATACAACTAGTATATAAAACTCTGACATCTGTGACGCCCTGTGTCATCATTTGAACAACCATGATAGAGGGCCATCAGCATATTCTACATGAGTTATGAGATTTTTCAAATTCGCTATATAAGTATATGCAAAACATGTGACCCTTGACATAAAACATGTGACCCCTGGGATTTTACTTCCTAATTCCCTATAACACTACATAAACCGAGTTGTCTCGGGTGGTTCAACACATGTGGTCAATCCACTCGTAAGTCAGTATGTCAGTCTCACTTTTTGTTTACCAGTTATAAATACTGAAAAGGAGATCCTTTGAAAGCAACAAACACAAACAAAGAGGGAAAAGAAGCAGACTCGGTTTTATTGACTCTGTTCTTGAGAGGTAATGTCATTTTGCATCACCTCTCACGCCCCCTGGCACCGGCTTAAGTGGTTTTCTAATTTAAAGCCACACAGACTGAGCTTGATCCCAATGGACCAGTAAGTAATAACACTAGTGATTTGTAGTCGAGGCGACTTTTTACAACCGATACACAGCAATAATCAAACGCTAGTGTGAATGTCAACTACTGAAAAGGAGAACCCACTGAAAGCAACAGACACAAGAAAGGGGTAAAAGCAGCAGACTCGTTTGTATTGAGCCTGTTCATGAGAGGTAATATATTTTGCAACACCTCTCTCAAACCTCAAAAACCTGTTAATGTATCTACATGAAAGAGTATGAGAGTGGACCTTTGGAAACGGCCGAACACGATACATACGAACTATTACAGTCTCGATTGTTCATGAACGGTAGTGAAATATGTTTGTTACCGTTCACGCCCACTAGCCCAGGGTTGCTCAGAACTCACTATTCATAAAATCACTAGTATTTTAACAATCCCGAAGATGGCATGCATAAGGCGGTGGACATGCTACTTATTTTATTATTTCATGTCCAGCGGAGTTTGGTCCCTGTCTCTAACAAAATTCTATGCCCCGAAGAGCGAAATAAACAAAATGGAATTTAGTAGGGAGCAGCGGTTATGAAGCCTGCGCATCACAAGAACCAGTCAAAAGACTAAATTAAAAAACAGACAACATATCCTATGGGTGGTTAAACAATACCCAGAGCCTTTATCGGCCGGAGTATTGGAACCACCGAATCGAAATTTAAGTAAGAAAACAAAAGCATTTGAAAATGTACCATTTATTTCTAGAGCAAAAATCTAATTACCTTTAATTTGAACTGAAGGGGATAGGGAAAAAGTCGAAAAATATCATTTTGGACCGTAAGTTGGTTTCAAACTGGCCTACAGAATCGATAATAAACTATAGTATCTCATTTTATAATTTGAGTAAATTGATCCCTTTGAGGTGAATCCATATTTAACATACTTCAAATAGTGACATAACATAGCCTATCAACAAATATTTGAAATTAAGATTAAATAAATTGCATAATTATAATATTATATTAGTTGCATGGTACCCGCCTATGATACAATGTCATGCACGTGTTGCATCATATCTTGTCATGCCCGTGACAAAACATGTCAACTGGTTTTCCATCATGGATAGCACATTTCTCCGTGGGCACTTCTCGTGGTTTCTGTGGCCCCTTTTTCCTCATCTCAGACTCGCCCAGAAGTTGGTTACGGTGATCACTCATTCCTGGGAATGAATGATAGTTCTCGATACAAGCCGAGCAAAAATATTCCCCACATGCTGTACAATACCTTACTGCCTCCTGAGTTTTACTCTGACTCGCGCAGGGAGTGCAGACAAACGCAAAATGTTCATCGCATGCTGTACAATACCTTACTGCCTCCTGAGTTTTACTCTGCTCGCGCAGGGAGTGCAAACAAACGCAAAATGTTCATCGCATGCTGTACAATACCTTACTGCCTCCTGATTTTTACTCTGCCTCGTGCAGGGAGTGCAAACAAACTCAAAATCTTCATCACATACTGTACAATACCTTACTGCCTCCTGCTTTTTACTCTGCCACGCGCAGAGAGTGAAAACAAACTCAAAATGTTCATCACATACTGTACAATACCTTACTGCCTCCTGATTTTTACTCTGCCTCGCGTAGGGAGTGCAAACAAACTCAAAATGTTCATCACATACTGTACAATACCTAACTGCCTCCTGAGTTTTACTCTGCTCGAGAAGGTAGTGCAAACAAACGCAAAATGTTCATCGCATGCTGTACAATACCTTACTGCCTCCTGATTTTTACTCTGCCTCGCGCAGGGAGTGCAAACAAACTCAAAATCTTCATCACATACTGTATAATACCTTACTGCCTCCTGCTTTTTACTCTGCCTCGCGCAGAGAGTGAAAACAAACTCAAAATGTTCATCAAATACTGTACAATACCTTACTGCCTCCTGATTTTTACTCTGCCTCGCGTAGGGAGTGCAAACAAACTCAAAATGTTCATCACATACTGTACAATACCTTACTGCCTCCTGCTTTTTACTTTGTCTCGCGCAGAGAGTGAAAACAAACTCAAAATGTTCATCACATACTGTACAATACCTTACTGCCTCCTGAGTTTTACTATGCTCGAGCAGGGAGTGCAAACAAACGCAAAATGTTCATCGCATGCTGTACAATACCTTACTGCCTTCTGATTTTTACTCTGCCTCGCGCAGGGAGTGCAAACAAACTCAAAATCTTCATCACATACTGTACAATACCTTACTGCCTCCTGCTTTTACTCTGCCTCGCGCAGAGAGTGAAAACAAACTCAAAATGTTCATCACATACTGTACAATACCTTACTGCCTCCTGATTTTTACTCTGCCTCGCGCAGGGAATGCAAACAAACTCAAAATGGTCATCACATACTGTACAATACCTTACTGCCTCCTGATTTTTACTCTGACTCGCGCAGGGAATGCAAGCAAACATAAAATGTTCAGGGAAAGAATTTCTATAGGTAACTGTAAATCGCTATTAGAAATACATTTGTGATTATTAGTTTTTTGTCAAAGGATGAGGCCCGGCCCATAAAGAGTGTATAATAATGTAGTAAAAATTATAACCGTTTTGCATTTTATGTGCACTTGTATATATGTTAAAACAACTATGTATAGATGGATTTTCTTAAAATACCCGTGTTAACAATTAATAGTTTTTGTATTTTTAGCACAATATACTCTATTATCAGTTACTTCTCTGCCATGTTTTAGTAAATCTCAAATGCAAGAAACTCATCGGGACTTCAAAATTCAAAATTCGTTGTCATCTGTCAGTGTTTTTTATCACCTGAGCCGAAGGCTCAATGTGATGTTTTGGAATCACTCTTCGTCCGTCGTCCGTCCGTTGTCTGTCCGTCGTCCGCCGTCGTCGTTATCTTTTGCTTCTGACGACTTTTTCCAGAAACCGCTTGTCAGAATTCAATCAAATTTTATATGAATTCATTAAACTGGATTTTATGGTTGCACCAACGTGCAAAGTGCACGGGCGCGCACCTAGTAGAACCATCAACGTTCCGCAAGCAAGCTGGATAGCTTGATACAACAGTCCTGGCCCCATGGGGAATCGAACCCACAGCGGCGAGGGACATGTGATTTCAAGTCTGAGACCACTCGACCACGGACGACACCAAGTTTATGTGAAACATCATTATATGTTTGCTCGAATGGTGCATCTGAGGTCATAAATGCCCCCGCAATGGGGCTAATCAGTTTCATTTAACAAATCTTAAAAGATCTTCTGCAGAAATACAAGTGTAGACAGTGGTTACCAAATCCGTATGGACAACCTCATATGGGCCATAGGTAGAACTAATATTAATATATGGTGCAGTAAAATTATCACGTCTAGTTCGTGTGTTGTTGTTTGTTTTTTGATATTAATAATAACACCAAGAGAATCGGTAGAACCGATGGATGCATCCCGAAAGTTACATAGAAAAAAGTAATGTTTAGTGTGAGTCCTTCCTTATTCAAAATGAATCGTACGGAACTCTATTATGCTCCGAATAAGATATTTAAAAAAAGGGAGATAATTAAAAAAGTAGTGAAGCTAGAGTTATGGTTCCTATGAACTGCACTCCGTCTCATTGTCCTAATCATTCACACGAACTTTAATCAAGCATACTTTTTGAGTTATGCTCCAGACAAAAAGTGTGACGCACGGACGCACGGACACACAAACGGACGGACGGAAAAAGCGGCGACTATATGCTCCCCCATAATAAACAATCTAGTGTTTTTAGTTACAATATATTTTATATCAAAAACTAAGGTAATAGTAAATGAAAAGAAAAAAAATGTGATGAGAAAAAAAATGTGATGGGACCTCAATATAATGTCTCTGTGGTAATCAGTCAGCGAGAAGTAAGCAGTTAAAAAGCATGCTATCCATGATCATTCAGTTGGGAAATGTGTCTTTAAAGACACTTTAAAGACACATTTCCCAACGCTACTTGGTCGTTGAAAAAGCATGAGAATCTTGAATATTTACAGCCAGCACGCTTCATGGCTGATCAACTCGGGTATATAAATTGAGGCCCGCTCTTAGTTTTTTATTTGTACAGCATTGCTATATTGAGGGTAAGAATAGCCTAACAACACTTTGTAATTTACTTTAATGAAGAAATATATGTTCATAATTTAGCTTTTGAATACAAAACTTATCTGGTATTTCTTAATTGTTTTTAGACCAAAATCAGAGCACAACACAATAAATATACAACATTCTTTAATGTGTTATTATGTGTACTGGTCACAAATGCTTTATTGTGCGGGCCTCATAATCTGAAGAAAAATTGAATATCACACTTTGCTCATGAAATTGCATGGCTAACAGGGATTTACAGTTACCTATAGAAAAGAAATTCCCCCCCCCCCCCCCACCCCACTCAAATACAATAGGCTAGAAATATGTCTTAAAAGTCCTAGTTTGTGATTCAAGGGTAATTGATATATCTTTATAGTAGGCCTTCAGCTGAAGGGGTTGGTCGGTACCATCTGAGGTGGCAAATTCTAACACTTATTATTCAGATGAATGATTCCTATAGATAATAAATCACCCGGGTAGACTTCTGGGACGCACAGCTTATGTCCAGATTTTGGGACAAAAAATCGCTGAAAACTGGAATATATTTTCAAAAGATATATCAGAGTATCTATATATTTTAAATTATCTTTTGATTTTATATTGATAAGTATACTTTGATCCAACAGGTAGAAGTTGATTATTTTTGAAAATTTGGCTAAACACTTTCAATTTTTACCCTCAAAATGACAAAAGTATCATTTTTTGGAAAATAAAATAAAGGAACATATGTTTTTTTAATTTTTATAAATATTTTTATTGCATAAATAACTGATTTATTAGTAATTTAAACTATGGTTTTTAGTATTCTATAATATTGGGAGTTTAAAAAAATATTTTAACGAAAATGACTTAATTAGTAATTTAACTAGTGCATTTATATGGAAATCTAAACGAAACTGTAAATAATGTATTTTATGACATATTGTGACAATACTAATTAGCTTGATCCCATATCAGAAGTGAATATTGTCATGGATAAACAAGGTCTCTCTCTCTCTCTCTCTCTCTCTCTCTCTCTCAATAATGCAAAAGCTACCTCACCTTCATTGCCATTTTGCAATTGTTTATCTCTCACTTGATCAACTTGCACTCCTGAGCATTTTAAATCATTTACCGAAAAAAATGAATGAATGAAGTTGGGTTTTATGTCCCTTTAACACAACTTATTAGGTCATATTGGGACAGCAAAAAAAACGTCGGTAATATGCATTGATGAGTTAATACACTAACAATATGCATTGATGAGTAAATACACAAGCAAACATATAATGCAGCAGCAACAGCTGCTTGACCCTCTATTCAAAACAAATCTAGATCACTAGTGAAATTCCGTTGCCATCCTAGGCCTACAATTTGGTGATTTTGGGTATTAGCTCTTTCACATTGTTTTTTCAAGACTCTTGCATGGCAGTATCTGTGATGAGTCCCATCAATTTGCACAACATATTTGATATCTAACTACTAAAAATGAGATCCCTTGGAAGCAACAAACACAAACAAAATAAGTAGCAGACTCGGTTTTATTGAGTATGTTCATGAGATAATATGAAGATGAGTAATATAAGATGCAACACCTCTCACGCCTCCAAGCGTCGACATAATTCTAAATTCATTAACATCGGATGTCTGACGTTTGTAAGAATCATTTTACAGGTAAATTAGTGTAATTCATCAGTTAAAATCTGTATTTATTACCCACTTATATCCCTAGTCGCTAAAAGAAATCTTGCCTAGCTGGCTTGTGCGATAAGCTTCATTGTTTGGTTTTAATACACCTGGTCCTATTGCTCCTGTCAGATTTCAGATATAGTGGACAGGCGGCGGACTCTATGACAACGTGTTTCTAAATTCTGTAAGGCAAGATGCCCTTCACTCCGTTTTGTCGTGCCCTTAATGGGTTACTCTTGATGCTCCGACTTCTGACAATAAAAAAAGCATAAAAGTTGACTTCTAAGAAGTCATTGAGTACATTTGAAATAATTTCCTTAGGTTTCATTCATTTGTTATACTTTTTATACATTGCTTTTCTTAAATGTAAGGGGTTATCCTAGCGGGGCTTCTCATGAACAGACTCAATAAAACCGAGTCTTCTCCTTTATTCCCTTAATTGTGTTTTTTGCTCTCAAAGGATCACCTTTATCAGTATTTATTTAATTCAAGGCATACGAGAAAGTCTGTTTTCAGCAGTGTTTATAATCGAGTGATTCCTTGAAGTTCATGCATGTGCCTTAATTAAGGAGAATAAACCATTTATAAGCTTATTCATGTTTTGAATTTAATGTCTCTATACATTTTGCAGTGTCCTTTGTTAAACAATTTCCAACAACTTCACATGCCACTTACAACTCTTTATCGCCAAATTTATTTTGTTTTTCTTTTCTTTCAATGTGTTTGTTTGAAGAACCTGTTATATATAGCCAGTGTAAGTAAGTGTAGGGTTTTATGTGCTTAGATGCATTCCATCCATTTTCTTTGGCTTGCAGTATATCAAATATGATCTCTGGAGGAAATAATGCAGCTGCGGAAATGCTCATCAATTCCTTGTGCTCACCACCAACCTAATTAATCCTATAACTCTGAAACATATCTTTAACAGATACAATGTCTTATCATTGTCTGTTGGAGGTTTTTAGAGTGCGACTTTGTTGTCGATAACAACTTGATTCGTAAGTTGTCTAAGATATGCACTTCTGAACTTTAAAGCTAGGAAGTAGTTCTATCTGGCAACCGGACTAACACTTTTTTCTTTGTCTGTGTTTCTTTGTTTAAATGTTCTTCTTTTGTTTGGTCAAAAGGAATCCCTCCAAATGTGTTATTAGAACCACGATCTACTAGATGTACCTGTACATTTTAGATTTTGAGCTCCAATGTTTGTTAGGTTGAGAGCATAGTTTACCCTATAGTGAATCTGAAAGGATGCTTAATGCTCATTTCACTTTGCTTTCCTTGATGCACGGATCCACCGAGAAATATTTTCATAAGGTCTATACACGTATAAGGACATCCAATGTGCTGACAAATCTGAATTGTCCGTCTGTAAGAGGATGAGGTAGACCTACTACTACCTCATACTCAAATGGCTTTTGTTTTATTAACTTAAGTTATTAAACTAATTGGCGAAGGGCTTCATATAGATCTATGTAAATATACATATCGATTGTACCTGTGACCTTCTGATATGCCTGCAATGTTTAAAAATGATCACTTAAAGATGACCAAGATAAAGTAGATTTAGAAATCGGTGATAATAAAGACGATTATAAAAGACTGAATGTAGTTGGCGTCGATGTAAATGTGTTCACATAAGTTATTGTTATATAGATCTACGTCTTCAAACATTTCTTCTTTAAATCATACATTCATACAAAATACAAAAGTGATAGTTCGAAACCAAAGCGCCGAAACGCAATGGCACCACTGGTTTGGATTGTCTCCCATATCCAGTGAGCATGTTTTGAGGTTAAAATAACTGGATAGGCACACTATAAAGAGCGGTGGACTTACAAAACCCGCAAGTTTACTTAAAGGGTTTACACCAGGATTTTTCTTGAGGTCTAGGCGACCGACTTTAAATTGGCAAATAATAATGAATGTGCCTATAAATTACTCCTTATGTACAAAGAAAGCCATACTTCACGATAATACTGTGCTATCCTAGGTGACGCAACATGGTTAAGTTGACTATCCTAGGTGACGCAACATGGTTAAGTCATGGTTAAGTTGACTATCCTAGGTGACGCAACATGGTTAAGTTGACCGTATTAAGCGCAACTTCATTCAAAATATAAATTGTATATTCTAATTGTAGACATGGTAGACCTATAAATCACACTTTCAAATAATGTTTAGATTGGCATTATATTTTCATCATGGATTGGAACATTTTAACAATTTAGATTTTTTTTACATAAAAAGCCGACGTACCCTCTTTAAAAGTCCTCCCCCACACCCTTTCGCAAGATGACCCTACTGGTTGGCGCTTACTCAGGAAAGATCAATGACGGTGAATGCATTTACATAAGTTTAATGCAACTTTTAAAATATGTTAAATGTATATACAGTTATCAAAAAAACAAGCGAATACACAGATGAAATATGAAAAGACTGTTCTCATGAACGTTTAAGACGTTCTTAGTATTATAACAAATACTGAATGTGTCGACTGACTATATACGACCCTAAAGTGTTGTTAAAGTTATAACAATTTTGATGTTCGCACGAATTATGTTCTAGCGCGATAACTGTGATGCGCGAGAGCTCATGAATATGATGATGCGCGAATCCAATGGGTGATTGTCATCAAATGCCTTCTATAAGGGTTGATGACGCGATATTATTATTATTATTATTATTATTATGCCATATTTATATAGCACTCTTTTCATATATAACATGCGTTCAAAAGTGCTTTACAAGTAAAACAATAATACATTCATATACAGTCAAAACTAAAAAAAGAACAATACATGTATTAACTCTAAGATATGAAGATATTAAGTGGTAAAATATAAAACAACATATAGATTATATTGCTAAGATAAAGTTAAGACATTATTATTATACTGACTAAAATTAAAATCCATGTTTAAAATATAGTACTGTCATAATAAGATGATAAAACAATGGTAATCATTTATGAAATAGTCCAGCTTAAAATACACATCAGCCACTATATATCATTAAAAAGAAATGAGTTTTCAGTGATCTCTTAAAAGAGGCAAGTGTGTTGGAATTCCGGATTCCCACTGGAAGCGCGTTCCACAACTTTGGAGCATGGAGCAGCAGTTGCAAAGCTACGGTCACCGTATGTAACTGTACGAGATCTTGGTACTACAAGAGTCAGAGTGTCACTTTGGGATCTTAAAGGGGGTACATCAGGATTTTTCTAGAAACATTTTAAATTATAAAATTGTTCCAGTTCATGATAAAACACTTATACCAATCAAAATAGGATGTTAGAACCATTTTGTTAATGTCTAAACTTTGAAAACACCATATAGCTAGGACGGAATCGGACGTAAAATACTGAAATTAACCCTGGTGCATCACCTAGGATAGCACGTATTAATGTGCAGAATGAATTTCTTAGCAAATAAGGGATACTTTTTAGGCTCAGTCATTATGTTTTGGCCATGTAGAATAGAAAATATCAATATTTGTCAATTTTAAGTCGGACACCTAGACCCCCATGAAAAGCCTGATGTACTCCCTTTAAGGTACGCTGTGGTCTATATTGTTTCCAAAGGTCCATTATCATACTCTTTTGTATACGCCAACGTTAACTAATGCATCTGTTATAACACGTTCTCAAATTAATATTGTTTTACAATTAATGATCAATTAAAATAATTACAGCTAATAAACTTCAAAATCATATGCTAGTCTCAAGTTAATGTTTGAGAAACATAAACGCTAACCGGATGTCGTACATCGCCAACCAAGATGGCTCCGCCCACTGAATACAAATGTACGATAAAAGTTCATAAAATAAATACATTATTTCCCACATTCATTCCGTGATACACGTGGCTAAATCCGCAGTATTAAATTCTACACGAAAGGACCCTTACACAATCTTGCCTTTTAGAGAGATAGACCTATACTCTTACATGCATTAGCACAAAACTAAACTTATTAAACGGCCCTTCCGGACGCCCTCTGGCGGCCATTTAAAATGTGCACGCTTTTCCGTGTTACCTGAATATATCATGGACATTGTGAATTGGTTTCAACTGAACAATGGATTAACGTGTGACTGACAGGTGCTTACAAGAGCTGTGTACGACCAATACGCTCTACTCGTGATTATTTTGTGACACACCCCCACCCTCAGATTTAGTTTGTCACAATTGTTTTCCTTAAATAGTGTTTATCACACACTCTGATTCACTTTTGGCATCCGTGAGATAAACAGAACTAATCTTATCACAATGTGATAACAACGATTTATTTACAGTTTCTTTTGAATTTTTAAAAAATGACCATAGTGATTTCCTTTGAATATTTGTTTAACCTCCCAATAAGATAGAATTGTACAAACCATAGGTTACATTATTAACCAACAAATTATTTCTGTAATGAAAATAATAATAAACATTTAAAAATAAATTGTCCCTTGAATTTATTTATTTTTTTACTTTTTTGGGGGTAAAAATTGTAAGTTTTTACCCAAAAATTAAAAAAATAGCAAAGTATTACCCTTTTAAATAATACATATGTTAGATCAGTGTGTATTTATCATTACATAACCAAAAACGTATTTAAAATGTACACTGATATTTTTTTAAAAATATATTCAAGTTTCAGCGATTTTCGTCAAACTTTGATGATTTTGCCCAACAATCAGGGCATAAGCTGTATATCCCAGAAGTCTACCCGGGTGATTTATATTCCATAGGTATCATCAATGTCAAAACCATTGTCAGAATTTGCCACCTTGAGTGGTACCGGTAAGCCAAAATCCGGGCTCCAGCTGAAGGCCTATAGGAGTGGTGTAATCAGATAATTTGATAAACACAAAGGTGGCACGGTGTTGGAAACTAAAAATAAAACGATAAAACAATAATTAATTATTATCTAAACTAGGACCATTATCCGTATGATTGATTTATTTTTTAATGAACTACATGTAGTTTGGTCTAGAAAACTAGACGACTAGGCTAGTTTTGTTGAATGAATTATTACTAGTTATGTATGCGATGTTTTAAGGCAGACATTTTCAAAATATACTATATCTTAATAAGGGTATTTATTGACATACCAAGTACTTTTCGAGACAGTCGTGTTGTTGATTCTATTCCTAATTATTTACAGAAATTCCCATTGACTTGTTATATTGTTTTCAACTACAACAAAATAGTTTCTGACCTTGACATAGAAAATAATGCTCCTATGTTTGCTATGCTCCGGCAGATGTCATCACTGGTAATTATATTATTATAGATAACCGTATTTGCATTCGTTAGCCGGATTACGTAGCAAATACAGGCTTATAGTTTGACGACTTCCATGTTTCCGTCTGTCTGTCCGTCTGTCTTTCAGTCTGTCCATCTACGCGTTTTGAAGTTTTGGTAATATTTTTATTTTTATTTTCTCCAAATCGAATTGTCGGAAAGCTTTGAAACTTGCACACATGTTCATTGTCATTACACAATGTTATAAGACAAGAACCATAACTCTGTCATGTATTCTAGTTGAATGATCCACTTTTTACTTATTTTTTCCAGTTAAAATGCTGAATTTACAATCTGGCGTTCGCACCACTGTTGGTGCTTCACTTGTTTTCTAACTGTCCGAAGTATAGATCGTCTTCAGTGATTGATTTTAACGCATGTCGTGCTCAGATCGTCCAATTCATTGAGGACTTTAGTATAAAATGGTGTCGTAGAGAACATGCGGACCAGAAAGCACTTTTTACTTCGAAAACGTTAATTCTTAAAGTCATAGATACAGGTATTAACCTTTATGCGACGAACCCTTTTTATTTCCTTTACCGGGTTTAAACCCCAGCGGCTTTTTTTGCCATTGACCGTTCCTAGGCGGTAGCCATATACTCAACCCCGTTTTAGTTGTGATGTCAGATGCATGCTTACTATTATCATTGTAATGTTTGCTTGTTTTAATGCGTGTTTTTGATTGACTGTATTCTATGAAAACTACATTTCCTGTTCGATTTTAATACCTACTCTCATACGTTCTTCATTTGTGATAGACGTACACTTTTATAATTAGTGGACTTATATATATTCCTTTTTTAAATTAATATTCATGATTTAAAAACAAAACGCAGTCAAATCGTCGAGCTCTCCAGAGCAAACATTTTCGATTAACAATAATGGTAATATACGGCAGGCATATGCACATTTCATACGAATCTGAAGCACATTATGAAGGTTTTTTGACACTTATCATTCTTCAAGATCGCCTCCAGTCCCTTTAAGATGTTAAAAAACGTATTTAACATTTTCTTGAAAAAATGTCCCAGAGTACTGTATTTATAATGATATATGATATTACTTTTGGACATCCTTTTCAGAACAAAAATACGTTTTTTATTTTTACTTTATTTTTTATTTTGTATTGTTTGTTACTATTTATAACGAAATAACAAACTAAAGTTTTAAATTTTAAAACTACCTCCATTTGCATTGAAATAAAAACGAACTTTCTGTAAAGCAGTTAATTTAATATATATTACTGTTTTTTTCGCAGTTTGTTGTAAGAGAATGCCCTGCATATGCTTGATAATTATATTAATTATATTGTTCGACTAGCATTTGCCATTTTATTTACTTGCTTAACTGGACTGCGTCCGTGGTCTAGTATTAATAGTCTCTGACATAAAAGGCTTTTGACTCTATTAATAGAAATGCACTCTGGTTAAAATTGTACTGAGTTACTGAAAATTGGTCTTATAACGGTACCAGTCTTTAACGGTACCATTCTCGAAGTGGTCGATGACTTTAACTATTTACGAGTTGTGTTCAACTATACAGGGTCGTTTACGCTTAACCAACAAACATTATGTGGTAAAGCGCTTAAAGCTATGAACCTTCTATCAATAAATATAAAGAAATATGAGTTAAAACCGAAAACAGCTTTACAATTGTTTGATGCTTTTGTAGGTTCTATTCTTAATTACGGCAGTCAAGTGTGGGGTTTTACTAAATCCAAGGAAATTGAAAGAAATCACTTAAAGTATTGTAAACAAGTTCTTTGTGTAAAATTATCGACAAGTAATGAAGGGGTATACGGGGAATTGGGCCGTTATCCGTTATATATAAATAGACATGTTAGTATCATTAAATACTGGCTAAGAGCGGTCAATACTGATAACGTTATTGTAAAACACGTGTATAAAAGCGCAAAATCTGACTGTGAAAAGGGATTAAAAAAGTGGGTGTCAAAAGTCAAGTCATTACTAAATATTAGTGGTTTCATGTATGCATGGCTTGACCCAAGCCATTAAATGCAATACATTTTGTACCGATATACAAACAACGACTAATAGATAATTATGTCCAAAACTGGTCAACCGACCTTGAAACGAATAGAGTGTTTACAAGTCTGTTAATCACCATTTTGAATATGATAATTATCTAGATGTATTGCATACCAGGCGCGATCGCAGTGTGGTAATCAGATTACGCTTGCCATCTCATAGTTTAACGATTGAGATAGGGAGGTATTCTCGTGAAAGGTTAGAAAGACATGAACGGATATGTCAGATATGTAACACTAATGATATAGAGGACGAATTCCATTTTGCGTTAATATGTCCTGTTTATAATACAACCAGAAGTAAATATATAACACGATATTATAGCCATAGGCCTAGTATGTTTAAATTCATTGCTCTCCTTCAGTCAACAAACAAAACAGATGTTATCAATTTTAGCAAATACATCTCAGAAGCTTTCTCTTTTAGACGTACCATGATAAATAACTTATAATTTTATTCATCCTCACTATAATACAATTGTTCTATTGTACCGTATTATATATTATATTTTGATTCCTATATATATATATATTTATTTTTTTTCTCCATGATATATCTCCTTTTTTTCTTCTTTTTGTTTCATATTAATTCATAAATTAATGAACCTGTACTAATCTTGTTATTGTGGTCAAATTATATTTGTAAAATGTATGTTTATATGATGAAAAACTATGTAATAGTTTAAGTCAATAAAATGTCTTCTTCTTCTTCTTCTTCTTCATAAAAAGCACTTTCCCCTCACCTCTTAGGGGTCATGCCCTCGTGGGACCAGGAGTCTACCCAGGTACCCACTCGTGCAAGAAAGGGGTGGGGGAGGGTGCACCCGGGGTTTCCCTCATCCAATGGAAGCTGGAACGCCGCCATATAATATGACTTTAGCTGTTGGTGAAACTATAAAATCCAGTTGTGTTACATTATTTTGACCATATCAGTGGGGTTATACATGGGAGAGAGCTTTTATTATAACGGTTTTGAAAATGGGCCAATGAAGATGTTATCGCAGGATATACATGACGGATCGCTATAATGGTTCCTTAGGTGAAAACATTGAACAATTCTCTGTGTTTGTTACCTCAAGAACATATCAATATATACAAAATTAATCCAGCAACGTTCAGAGACCTGAACAATTGTGAGAGGCGCTGTAGAGAAAACATAAAGGTGTTAAGAAATTGAAAAACAAGTTTCATTTGTTCTGTAATTTATATTCGAATCGAGGCCAAACAACATTTTTTTTTAAATTAAACACATGAAGTAGGTTGACAAGATCAGACGGATTTTCTGATTTGTTTACAAAATTAGTCAGGATCACGATACGTATGTGTGGGTAAGAACGTGCAGTGTATCCCGTTCATATTCATTTGCATTTCATTGATTTGTTGCAAAGTAGGTCAACCACCAAGTAATAAATCTGCCACTCGTATCATCTTTAACAATCGTGAATACTTGAATGCACGAACATGCTGATGTACAAAGAATATTTATAGGTTATTGCGGCTATATTTATCCCGGACTCAGAAAGCTGCTATGGGTGTTGGACTATGTATCAACGTCATTTTACTGTTCATGAAACAACTGTATTCTAGGAAGAATACGGGAACGCAGGCACATTGGTAAACAGGCATTTTATGGGTCTTCTACTTCTTGAATTAGGTATCAACTTCAGGGATACAGTATATAAATCTTCTCAGCATACGAATGCAGCTGGTTCCAAATCGGTATCGTCACTGATTATTGATTGACGTTAAACTGTATTAAAGGGACAAACGACAATTTTGATTTTTAAAAGCTCGCGGCGACCCGTTAGTTTTTCTACATAACTTGTATTTGTTCAATAATTATTTGAATAGGTCTGTTCCACTGCTTATTATTCTCCTGAACTACTAATCAGATTTCAATATAAAAAAACATCTTACAGTAAACCCTTTCTTCTAATGTAAATTTACATCGCTTAAAACTGAGACTACCTTCACAGACGATCCAATTGCTATTATATTATCATTAAGTTGTCTTTTTGTTTATAACTATGATAATTTACAAATTCTTCATATTCCAACCATGATCTTTTCCCAAATCTACACATTCTAATCACGAAACAACATTCTATTTATCCATTACACATATTATTTCAGATATCTATCGAATATAACATTATACAAAACAGATGCCAAAATTAAAAACATGTTCATTTTGTCTCAATATTAGTTTTTCTTGCATACAGGACAAGGATATCCGTCATTATACCGGGGCTAGATATTTCCATCTCACCCTAGGGTCGAGATAAAATTCACGCGCGCCAACATCCGGTATGCAAGAAAACATGCAAAACGTTAGTAGCTGGCGGCGTCAACGCACAACATGTCTCTGATATGTAAGAAAAAGAATCTATCATGGGTATTCGGTTCAGATAGGAAATTCCAATCCTCGGATTGGAGTAAGAAAAGCTAAACACAACTTTGCAATTTAGAAAAGCATATTCATAATTTAGCTAGTTTAAATACAAAACTTGTCTGATATTTCTTTATTGTTTCTAGAACAAGAATGATAGCAAAGCATTAAATGAACAACTTTCTGTTGTTTGTTTATATTTTACTGCACACAAAAAGGCTTACTTGGGTGGGCCTCATAATCTGAATCAAAATTGAATATCACATTTAGCCATGATTTACAGTTACCTATAGAAATTCTCTCCCCCCCACCCCCCACCCCTTCCCCCAAAAAAACAATAGGCTCGAAATATGTCCTTAAGTTAAACAACACAACATTTCGAAGAATTCCGATAGTGGACGAATACGACAGGAAAACGTCCGTAATCGGCTTCTATTGTAAAATTACGGACAATTAACAATACATGTGCAAGAATCCGATATTTTCAGATACTTAAACTGATACTAACTGATGAATAAGTCACGTGCGAAGTATTTCCAATTCGACAGACGTCCAAAAAGTCGGTGTATAAGCCAGAAATCGATGCGTAGATGACACTCGTTATGTTTGTATAGGGGTCGCCTTGCCATGACCGGTATAACTCTATTCGCGTAGAGTTGTTTTATACGGGTATTACTGAACCTGCATTAATTTGCGGTTTAGTAGCTTGAGTGTCATTTGACCGAGAGTGATGATGTCTCCTGCGTCCCTACACATCACAAACCACATGATGGCTACACCGAAAGAAGGATAGAAATATCGGACAGGGAAGTCGGAGGTCAGTTGTCAGTTGTCAGAAGCGGAGACACACCAAACGCCTCAGCGTTATCGAAGCCGAAGACTGATGACAGAAGGCCAAAGATGGAAGATGTATAAGCCGTCGGAGGGCATGTGCTGCGCAGGGGTCATACTGTGATGTGTGTTACCCCAAACTGGGCTGCCAAAACTACACCAGCCCAGTAGTTTGCTGAGCAACCACCGTTTAGGATGTCCAGTCCTCCCGCCTCACCGCAGGAGCGACAACTACATAGAGCAGCAGCAACAAGATAATACGCACTCAACCGAGATGACAGCACCCAGCACTACAGATACATCGCAGATACTACAAGAAGCACAGCCCAGACTCTTGTACCTGTACCTTTGATGTCTTTTAATTTAATTCGTAAACTCAAACAATTATAAAATATTTAAATTTTAGGCTGTTCAACTGACTCAACTCCTGCATCTTATTATTTCAATATTAATAGTATTTAATATCGAATGACTTTTAATGAACTAAACAAGACAATATAGGCGTGATTTGCGTTTGCAGCAAGACATTTTAATCAACTCAATCAATCGACTATGGACTCTGCTGGCGGTGTTAAGGACTGGTTCCTGTAAATTGCTCCATTGAGATATCCACCAATGTACAATATATTGACCCTATTAAGCGCGAATCACGTCCTTGTACACAAATGAATGCGATATTATAGTCGTCAGGAACACAGCATTTGCAATATATAGAGATGGTCTTTACACGCCAATATCAGAAACAGACTGAAAAGATCTTCAGATAACGTGTAAACAGATTAATCAAATATATATTTATATCACATCCATATCTGTCTTTTGGCGGGTGGGGCTCTCTATTGTACTTTTCCAATTATGTGCTATTGTATAGCGATGTGTCTTGCTTGCAAACCAAACCTCGAATGACTTATTAAAATGACCAATGCACGGCGTGGTCATTTACCGTCAAATACATTTCAACGAAATGCATGATGACCTCAACTGAACTCTTGTATACTTAGCTACCATACTTCTAACTACTTAAACTATCGTCTGCTTTACAGACCTTCCTTTGAACTTAACAAATATACATTTATTTATCGGTCTTATGGCGAAGGGACTTAAACCTTAGAACGAACAACAACAACACAGTAAAATATCACATTTTATCTAGCCTTCGTACAGGTAACATCGATAATATACGGCTTCCGAATTTAGTTCATAAAAAAAAATGTTGCCGGAAACAGGATTTGAACCAGGGACTTTGCAGTTTTATTTGTAACATGCTGATTTTACCACTACACCGGGGACTCTTGTTAGTATTTTGTAGCATTTCTAACAATTATAACTATATTATATAATAAGCAAGAACAAAGGAACACCATTAGAACTATGGTACAAATAGCAAATAATATCATAAGCAAGAACAAAGGAAAACCATTACAGCTTTGGTACAAATTGTTATTTGTACCATAGCTCTAATGGTTTTCCTTTGTTCTTGCTTATGATATAATTTTCATAAACCGGAAGGTCTGAGCCTAAACCGTGCTATAAATGCCGGTATATTTCAGCCGAGCTATAAATGACAGATTCGGCAGTTATACCATGGGCTACTCAATTTTACGCGCGCGCAGTTGTAATATTTACACACAAATCAATCAAAACGACTAAACCGTTACCAAAACAGCACTCCTTGGTATTGCATTTTGCCCAATAATATACAAAGGCGATTGGCTGCAATAATCAAAACATGGGTCCTGCTCATGATAATTCTATATCTTGACTGGATCGAGCTGTTATAACATGATGGAAATCAAGAAAGTTGGTTTATTTCCCTACTGTTCTTCATCCCTTTTAAGCTAAGATACTTCTTTCTAAAAATGCCATGTTAAACAAAGTTAATTTTTGAGGAACGGCCCCGGAAACTCGATTATAGTTATTACGTTATAATTATAATTATAGTTATTACGTTATAATTATAGTTATTACGTGATTATATGAATGACAATCTTATTTGTAGCTGAAAGTGAAAATATACAGATAATCCCATATGTTCAAGTATCATTATTATAAAGCGTGCTGCTGGAGATAATAAGGAGTTGTGGATACAAGTGCTTAAATATGTCGGGTTGTCAAGCGCTGGAGGTTGAGTTGAATGGCGTTAGATGTCGGTCGTACTGTTTCTAATTTGTGCTAGATGTAGATTTGTGAGCGCTGGATTTCGACTTATTAAAGAAAGATTGCCTGATGGTCGAATGAAGGTAATAAATCGATATTATATCCATTCTGCATCCATTTAACAGATGAATTCAGTCGTAAGATAATAATAATAAAAAAATCTTCAGAAATCAACAAGACTTTCATTATTATTGCTGTCCAGTCTTTTGGTGGTGTTGAAGGCCAGACAAGCTCTTGTATGTCTTCGAGCAGTGGTCAGAAGTATGTTTCTCTGCACAAACATGTTTACGTAAGTAGTATGGGTAGAGTTGGTAAAACAAAAACATGGTACTAAATGTGGAACGATTTAATTTAATTCACCATATTTACTAAATGTTCATGTCCATTTTAAATCGCCTTCGCTTTCGATTTAAATCAATGTTTGCGATTTAGATAAAAAGACGTTCGATATTCAAAATGCAAAACGATTACGAGTTAGTCCCCTTGAGGTCTATAACCGCGACATTCACCTTTATGCTACGGATTTGAGGTTTGGCCTAAACACTCATTATAAGATGAAAATATGTGTGTAATATGATCTGAATTACAATAATGATAGAAAATAAGATTATTTTGTTTCATCAGTGACCTTGACCTTTGCGTTAAGGGATGGATTTGGTCGAGAAATATGCTATGGAGCATTAATAGTATAGAATAACCACACATGTTTCTTGTTTTCTTGACAGTGTGTTTGTTGCCTTACCCCATTGTATAAAGGTTTACAGCCTTTAAGGCACGTATTGTGGGGTCAACCGAAAAAAAAGTGGAACGAAAGAACGTGAAAATAATAACCTGATAATGTGTTTAGGATAGAGTGCATTCACGTACTTACGGTCTCACACCACAATTAATTTCACATAGGGTTACTGTATAGCTGTTTCCAACACATGACCTTCAAAGTCTCCCAGCAGACCTTGTTGTTGGTTTGATATATTCAGGACTGCTAAGATCTGTAATATAAAACAATAAAATACAAACATTAGCCAGGTTGGTTTTTTCCCTCGCTCATATTTATGCGACCTCTATGCAAAATACCAAATTCATACACTATCTAGCTGACTTTGTGGTGCTTCGGTCAAATGCTTATGAATTTTGAATGCAACTTCATATCTACGTGGGATATCTGTATCATCAGTCTTTTACACTGCAGGTGTATGTTGAAGCAAAGAAAAACCTCTTTGTCAAATTAAAAATTGCCTAAAATGGAGAAAAAATTAGAATTATTTTCTGTTTTCCTTTTGTCTCTAGGTCCGTGAGCCTTCAGGGGAAATACTAGAGGTGTGAGACCTTACGGACGGATGGACTCGCGTACGGACAAAGTCATCAATATATGCCCCCAATCCTTCCCGATAGCGTGCATAAAAACAATTCTCACTCCGTTAACTAAATAGACCATAAGCTCTCACTCCGTTAACTAAACAGACCATAAGCGATCTCCCAAGATATCGACATTTAGCGCTCGTAGTACCGACATCAAGGACAGGTTGAGATATGTGAACTCGACATCTATGACCAGGAATATTTTCAAATCAGCTATATTTTTTGTTCAGCCATGTTTATCAATAAAAGAATGATAGGTGAATATCTGCTGAAAAAAATTAAATAATTTACAAACTGTATTTCATTCTATTTTTGACAAATAAATATATATAGTAATATACATGGAAAAAAGATGAATCTCGCTCAAAGAAATGAGCTAAATGCAAAACGAAAGGAATATATAACATTTTGTGCATGTTTACCACCCGATCGGTTTACACATATATTTGGCATGGGCATACCAATCATGACACAGATTTATGGTTAAATACAACAGATATGTGTTTCCTCGTTAAAATATACCGACATCTGTCGCCTACTCACCGAAATCTGTCGCGATTGCAGACCTACATCAGAATATGCCAGCGCGTATGCCATAGATTGTATAGTAAATGATGTCCTTAAATCTGATCGCTTACATAAACGATTTTGTCATGAGCTGGTGAACATGAAGTTACAAATAAAGACACACCTACAAAGAAATAAGCGATTTAAATACAGGGTATGTAGCTTTAATAACCATGTTATGAAAAAACTATGACAAAAACGTCAGTGATATCGCAGCTTCACCAGAAGGCACACGGAGGTTATCGGTAGAGAAAGACATATGACTTACAAGGTAATCGAGCAAATTATTTCACTTCAAAAACAGATATATATTTTTATTTTATTGTAAAATAGTTATTTTGTATATTGAATAAAGAAATGGATTATGGTTAATACGGATTATTAGATAATTTTCAATCGTTTTATTACTGTTACGTTTTATCATTTATTTTTAGTTGTTTAACATTTATAAGAATGTGTTGTGTTCACAATACAGGTTATATGTATGATGCATTTACAGTACAGTACAGTTTATATATATGTTAAAATAATTTACTTGTTTTTGGAAAAACTATTTAAACTATTCAAAATTAAACTACCACACAGCTTTTACAGAATAGGAGAGTTTTAGTTTGCACGCAGATGATACCAAGAGTAGTTTATGTTCAGAAGAAAAATATGAAATAAAATAACAGATAATTCGAACAGAACAGAAAGTTGCTTTACTTTAACTTTCTGTTGTTGTTGGTAATGTATAAGAGAATAATTAAATTCATACAATTTAAACAAACCAACCCGCCAAATAACGGCGGTCAGATAACACTACAAAACCGTTTATCAAAATTCTATCCAGGTGTTCAGGTCATACAATTATGTTTATGTGCCGATAAAAGTATCAAGGTCCGAGTATTAACTTTCATACCACATACAACCCCTTCTCCAAGAAGCGAAAATGGGGTTGACTGGGGTATGGAATAAAACCTTAAAAAATGTTTGCATATTGTAATTGAAAACATTTGATAGGTAATTTTAAACAGGTTATCGCATTTTCTTCAGTAAAACATGTTTTAAACGTGTATTATTGTCGAAATATCCGTTATAAAATCCTATTGATGTAAGTTTTCCCATCGCTTAATGGAATTAAGGCAAGCGCACGTAATACATACCATGTACAATTTGCCTGCTGTTGGCGGGATAGCTACTTTAATTACACATTACGTGGTCCCGCCTTCATTCAATTAAGAGATGGGAAAGCTTATATTAGCAGGATTTTATAGCAGATATTTCGACAATAAAACACATTTAAAAACAGTTTTCACTGAAAAAATGCGATAACCTGTTTAAAATTACCTTTAAAATGTCTTAATTTTACAATATGTGAACTTTTAAAGCTGAAATTAAGTTTTTTATTTCATACCCTAGCCAACCTTGGAGAAGTGGTTGTATGAAATTTAATACTCGGACCGCGTAATGATTTCGCCATTTAATATCAATGCTATCTAGCTTGTCATGACCCTTTGTTATTTGCTTTTCTGTTTTCACTCTGTGTTTACCACCCTTTCTGTTGTTTTTTTGTGTCTTTCATTGTAATATCAAGTCCTTGTTTGCAGTAGAGTGCGGACCTACGATGCCATTGCGTTCGGACGCTGTGGTTTCTATAGGACCCTATATCTCATTTTTTTTTATTTGTCTTAATACGTTTTTCTTGAATTTGTTTGAGATTTTAAACACTTGGTAATGAAAATAGGATATTTCATACTTAATCTAATTAATTGTTTTCTTATCTAATCTATGTAGTCCGAAAGAGACAGTTCTTAGATGTTTACGCTTAACGTAATTATATGTTGTTAAGTTTCTCTATGTATAAAAGTACATTCCTAATGCTTTTGCCTTATCAGAACACCAATGAAAATTATTTTTCGGACAATATTTAAAATTCGAATTGTTTAGAGAGCCCGATTTTAGCGCTGTACATTTGGAATCATTTAATTTGAGTCCTGATATATTTTTAAAATTATTTATAACATCAATTAGGTTTCAAATGATTTCTTTGATGCATCTGTGGAAAACGATGCATCATCTGCGAATGAAGTTTGTTTCTTTTCTAGGTCATTTATAACTATACCATTAATATTTTCGTTATCTGTAATTTCATGAGATAGAAACTCAATACTAATAATTAATACATATGAGTGCAAAGTGCATCATTTGCGTACACCGTGTTCGACGGTACAAACATCAGAAATAAATCCGGTATTGGTACTACGTTTGGTATCTTTATACTTTTTTTATCCAATTTATAAGAAAGCCACCAAAGTTAAAATATTTGAAGAAAAAATTAACAAAACTCTTGATTCAAGCTGTCGAACGCTTTTCAAAGTCGGCGGGAATCAAATGCCGATTGATATTCGAGAGTATTTGAGAATGTAACACCGACATATGTATATAAATATCGGGCTCAGCGATCTCCAAGGATCGGAATGAACAACCATTCCGATTGCACAAGGACACGTTAACAAACATAAAACGAGTTGTGAATAGGCATAATATCTTGGAACGGTCAATGGCAAAATAAAAAAAGATCGCCATGGATATAAACCAAGTTCTAGGGTGCACCAACCCTCACTCTGACCCTATTGTAATCCCAATAAAACGGGGCTGGTTAATAAAATAATCATAGGCAGCATTAATAGGCAATATAAGTATCACACATAGATGATCATGTATCTTTGAATATAAAAACGCCTAGCAAGCTACAAAGGAAGTGCTCAATGACTTGGCAGAAGCCACAGCAATAAAATAATAATCCAATAAAGGCACACCCAGATACGACTGGAAACAAACATCAAACGTTACCGTTCTCTCAGGATTTAGCTAGACGTAATTATAGAGTCCACGATCTGTCCACACAAGAAAATAGGCAAGCATTGTGGCGAACTGTAAACATTAAACATGCAGTGCATTGCAAAATGATAGGGTCATATTCTCTTTTGATAAACTTTTTAAAACGTTTAACAAATATTGTATGAAAGTTATCATTACCAGGGATCTTACGACGTTTGTAAATTACGTCACCATAGAAGTCAGATTGTGATAGTCCTTGTCGCAATAGTACTTAACTTACTGCTGTATTTTAAAATTAGAACAGAGTTACGATAATACAATTTTGCAAAGGCTTCTCGACGTGTATGGTAACGGTATACTTGAGCATTTTTAGATATACAAGTAGCTATAAACGTCTAACAGGAAGTATATTATTCAAGGACCACAGTCAACCAAAAACACGCAGAGAAACAAACAATAATTACAAAGATAAATAAAAGGCAATATATGACATCACAAACACAAAAGGGCTGACAATAGGGCTACCGCCTTGGAACGGTCAGTGGCAAAAAAGGCCGCCGGTGGTTTTAACCAGGTTCTAGGTTGCACCAAGCCTCACTCCTGCCCTATTGTCAACAAAAAAGGCTGCAGTAATAGGCAGTATAAGTATAACATATAAATGATTATGTATATATGAATATAAAAAAGTACGGAAAGCCACAAAGCAGGGAGTCATTGACTTAGCAGAAGCCAAAGCAACAAGAGAACAAACCGTTAAGGGTACGACACGACAAGATTTAAGACAAACATCAAACGCTATTGTTCTTTGATATTTAGGTATACGTCATCATAGCGTCCACAAAAATGAGATATAGGGTCCTATAGAAACCACTGCGTCCGAGCGCAAAGGCATCGTAGGTCCGCACTGTACTGCAAACAAGGACTTGAAAATACAATGAAAGAGACAAAAACAACAGAAAGGATGGTGAGTTACCGACTTGGAACGGTCAGTAGGCAATAAGGCCCACTGGTTAGCTTGAATCGATTTTATATGCGCACAATCCTCGCTATTATCCTGTCTTCAGCGCCCAAATAGACAAGGCAGTGTAAACATCCTGAGAAACTAACTAAAGAAACACATACAAAATAATAAAACATCTCAGGATGTATCCAGAATCGTACTGAACAACCATAGTAGTTGCAGCTAAAGAGAAAACCAATCTAGGGTACGACCAGAAAACCCGAGGGACGAAAGCTCATGCACTCACCTCCCTTAGTTGGGGGTTCAGTAGTGTATTTGAGAATGTAACACCGACATATGTATATAAATATCGGGCTCAGCGATCTCCAAGGATCGGAATG
>JAWPHD010019932.1:0-33691 GCA_037043455.1 Cyrtodaria siliqua | reverse complement strand
GCTGGATTTACAGCCCGTATAGGCCTAGAAAACAAACAGGTAGGACAGATTAAGGCTAGATTTACAGCCCGTATAGGCCTAGAAAACAAACAGGTAGGACAGATTAAGGCTAGATTTACAGCCCGTATAGGCCTAGAAAACAAACAGGTAGGACAGATTAAGGCTGGATTTACAGCCCGTATAGGCCTAGAAAACAAACAGGTAGGACAGATTAAGGCTGGATTTACAGCCCATATAGGCCTAGAAAACAAACAGGTAGGACAGATTAAGGCTGGATTTACAGCCCGTATAGGCCTAGAAAACAAACAGGTAGGACAGATGAAGGCTAGATTTACAGCCCGTATAGGCCTAGAAAACAAACAGGTAGGACAGATTAAGGCTGGATTTACAGCCCGTATAGGCCTAGAAAACAAACAGGTAGGACAGATTAAGGCTGGATTTATAGCCCGTATAGGCCTAGAAAACAAACAGGTAGGACAGAATAAGGCTGGATTTACAGCCTGTAAAATTGGGAAAAAATATAGTAAACATTCATTTCATAATTATATTCTCAAAATACTTTCATGAATTACTTTCATATTTTATTTGCTGATTACTAAGGTGGTACAAAAACATTCATTCGTATTTCTGATCACCTGCAACCACAAGGTCAAGGTCACACACTTGGAAGTTTTGCAATTAGGTCTGTCTCAGAATTTGGGGAAAAAAGGCTATGATTTGGAATTGGGAATATGACCCAGTAATGGCTATGAAAACAGCAAAAGACAAACACTGACATGTAACACTGTTGTAGACTTAGTAAATAAGCATTTAGGACATGTATAGGTTTTGTATATAAAAGCATGTTCAAAATTGATAATATAAATTGATGAAAACTAAGCTCATTTGATAATCTAGGTTATGTGTAATTCAGGGCCCTGTTTTATTAAACATCTTACGATATTAAAGTCTCAAATTTTAAAATCGTTCAGTTTTTCACCTAAGCATTCAATGTAGACAATTATGTGTGCACGTAGTGCAGAAATATCACATGTGTAAGAAAATGAAATGATATCACGTTTATTTGAAAAATGTAATTTATAGTGAAGCATTTAAGAAATTGATTTACGATCAAAATGGTCGTAAGTTGTTTCATAAAACGGGGCCCAGATGTTTATCAAGTTTGTGTTTATTATTCAAGGATAGCACTACCTAGTAACAAGTGTAAACATATTAATATTCAGCTATACTTCAGTTCTGAGGAAGTAATGACGGTCAATCTTGTCATTGCAGCACTTAAAGGGACATGGCAATCTTCAGTTTTATTCAGATATTAAAATTTCCTCCTCAATTTACTTATTCTCTGTCATTTGACTTTTAAACTGCTTGCATATAATTAAATAAAAAATTGAGATATTCAATTTTCTTGAATATTTTACCAAGTTTTTAAATATATTGTTGGTGCAATATTATGAAAAGTTAGTAATATGTAAAAAATAATTTGCCTTAAACTATTCTAATAATTAATATAAATGATTGAACAAATGCAAGTTAAGAGAAAAACTAACGGGACGCTGTGAGTTTTTAAAAAAATCAAGATTGCCGTGTGTCCCTTTAATGTTTAATTGTCGTTTTTATAGTGAGTTTGTTATTTCAGCTCAAAGATCAAATCCCTATAGTGTTGCGAAAGCGGCGACAAAGAATCAAAAGTGAGGCTAACTGGGCACTGTTCTACTACCACTTCAACATTGACCACGCAAAACCAAATCTTATCTGGAATTACAAGGTAATACCATTTCAATACTGACCATGCAAAACCAAATTACCACTTCAACAGTGACAACGTAAAACCAAATCTTATCTGGAATTACAAAGTAACACCACTTCAACACTGACCAAGCAAAACCAAACTTTATCTGGAATTACATGGTAACAGCACTTCAACACTGACCATGCAGAACCAACTCTTTATCTGGAATAACAAGGTGTTACCACTTCCACACTGACCATGCAAACCACATATAACCTGGAATTACAAGGTATTACCACTTCCGCACTGGTCACACAAAACCAAATCTTATCTGGAATTAAAGGTATTACCACTTCCACACTGACCACACAAAACCAAATCTTATCTGGAATTAAAGGTATTACCACTTCCACACTGTCCACTCAAAACCAAATATTATCTGGAATTAAAGGTATTACCACTTCCACACTGACCACACAAAACAAAATCTTATCTGGAATTAAAGGTATTACCACTTCCACACTGACCACACAAAACAAAATCTTATCTGGAATTACAAGGTATTTACCACTTCCGCACTGACCACACAAAACCAAATCTTATCTGGAATTAAAGGTATTACCACTTCCGCACTGACCACACAAAACCAAATCTTATCTGGAATTAAAGGTATTACCACTTCCGCACTGACCACACAAAACAAAATCTTATCTGGAATTACAAGGTATTTACCACTTCCGCACTGACCACACAAAACCAAATCTTATCTGGAATTACAAGGTATTTACCACTTCCGCACTGTGACACACACAAAACCAAATCTTATCTGGAATTAAAGGTATTACCACTTCCGCACTGACCCACACAAAACCAAATCTTATCTGGAATTAAAGGTATTACCACTTCCACACTGACCACACAAAACAAAATCTTATCTGGAATTACAAGGTATTACCACTCTCCACACTGACCACACAAAACAAAATCTTATCTGGAATTACAAGGTATTACCACTTCCGCACTGGTCACATCAAAACCAAATCTTATCTGGAATTAAAGGTATTACCACTTCCACACTGTCCACACAAAACAAAATCTTATCTGGAATTAAAGGTATTACCACTTCCACACTGACCACACAAAACAAAATCTTATCTGGAATTACAAGGTATTACCACTTCCGCACTGGTCACACAAAACCAAATCTTATCTGGAATTACAAGGTTTTACCACTTCCACACTGTCCACTCAAAACCAAATATTATCTGGAATTAAAGGTATTACCACTTCCACACTGACCACACAAAACCAAATCTTATCTGGAATTAAAGGTATTACCACTTCCACACTGACCACAACAAAACAAAATCTTATCTGGAATTACAAGGTATTACCACTTCCGCACTGGTCACACAAAACCAAATCTTATCTGGAATTACAAGGTATTACCACTTCCGCACTGGTCACAGCAAAACCAAAATCTTATCTGGAATTAAAGGTATTACCACTTCCACACTGGTCACACAAAACCAAATCTTATCTGGAATTAAAGGTATTACCACTTCCACACTGGTCACAACAAAACCAAATCTTATCTGGAATTAAAGGTATTACCACTTCCACACTGACCACACACAAAACCAAATCTTATCTGGAATTAAAGGTATTACCACTTCCACACTGTGGTCACACAAAACCAAATCTTATCTGGAATTAAAGGTATTACCACTTCCACACTGACCACACACAAAACCAAATCTTATCTGGAATTAAAGGTATTACCACTTCCGCACTGGTCACACAAAACCAAATCTTATCTGGAATTAAAGGTATTACCACTTCCACACTGGTCACAACAAAACCAAATCTTATCTGGAATTAAAGGTATTACCTACTTCCACACTGACCACACAAAACCAAATCTTATCTGGAATTAAAGGTATTACCACTTCCACACTGACCACAACAAAACAAAATCTTATCTGGAATTACAAGGTTTTACCACTTCCACACTGACCACACAAAACAAAATCTTATCTGGAATTACAAGGTATTACCACTTCCGCACTGACCACACAACAAACCAAATCTTATCTGGAATTACAACGGTATTACCACTTCAACACTGACCATTATGCGGAACCAAATCTTATCTAGAATTACAAGGTATTACACCACTGCCACCCTGACCACACTCAAAACCAAATCTTATCTGGAATTACAAGGTATTACCACTTCCACACTGTCCACACAAACCCAAATATTATCTGGAATTACAAGGTATTACCACTGCCACCCTGACCACTTCAAAACCAAATATTATCTGGAATTACAAAGTATTACCACTTCAGCAATGACCATAGCAAAACCAAATATTGTCTAGATATACAAGGCAATACCACTTCAATATTGATCATGCAAAACCAAATCGAAATACCATTGTTGACCCATCACATACTCTAATCGCTTGGGGGTCATATATGTTGATATGTCAAATACTTTAGTGTTTAGATCATTTTCAGCGTTGATGTGCCACTATTGACAATTGTTATTAAACTTGTTAATATTACTTTTCAAGACACGAGAGAGTTGCGTGAAGCGTTAGAGAATGAGATGCGAGCCTTCAACGTGGACAAAGAGCTGGGTTCTAACTGCGTCATAGGGTGGAATCATCAGGAATTTGAAGTGCAGTATCACTGTTTATCAGAAGAAATCAAAATAGGTAATAACTACATACCGCACACTTTATGGCATTTCCACATTACGTGGTCCGAGTATTAACTTTCATAACCCCCTTCTCCTAGAAGCGAAAATGGGGTATGAAATAAAACCTTAATTTCAGCTTAAAGCATATTGTAAAATTAAAACATTTTATATGTAACTTTAAAACAGGTTATCACATTTTTTCAGTAGAAAAATGTTTTTTAAACATGTTTTATTGTCGAAATATCCATTATAAATCCTGCTAATATAAGCTTTCTCATCACTTAATGGAATTAAGGCAGGACCACGTAAAGCATTCTTTCTCATTTACTTTAACAAAGCAAATTAACTGTGAGGGTATAGTTGGGTGTAGGTTAGTGCTGTTCCAATACTCAGATTGACTGTTTAGGAATATATTTGTGTTGTTACAATATTTATTTTGTCTTTATGAGTCGCTTTAGGAATATATTTGTGTTGTTACAGTATTTATTTTGACTTTATGAGTCGCTTTAGGAATATATTTGTGTTGTTACATTATTTATTTTGACTTTATGAGTCGCTTTAGGAATATATTTGTGTTGTTACAATATTTATTTTGACTTTATGAGTTGCTTTAGGAATATATTTGTGTTGTTACAATATTTATTTTGACTTTATGAATCACAGCGTCTCTGTGGGCCGAATGGTTAATGATGTTTGCATTGTAAACCTTTTCCTCTCACCGCTGCGGGTTCAAATCCCACTGGTTCTACCCAGGAAAAGTGGTGGTATGCCTCCACCAAATAAAATCGACCGTCATACATGTGTTGAAAATGACGTAAAACACCATACAAACAAATTGACTTGATGGGTATAGATTAACGCTGTTCAAAATATTCATTTATTTTAATAAGTGTGATTATTGCCTATTGCAATCGAATCACTGTTTATTTTCGCTGAACAACCATGTTTATATTTTGGGGCCGAGGACGAATGGTCTCGGGGACGAATCAAATAGCAGCAGAACGGAAATGAAAAAAGGTGGATGACGTCACACCTATTTGATTCGTCCCCGAGACCATTCGTCCTCGGCCCGAAATATAAACATGGTTGTCCAGCGAAAATAAATAGTGATTCGATTGCAATAGGCAATAATCACACTTATTTTACGACGAGACAAAAAGTAGTACTATATATAGCTTGAAATGTGTATACAAAGTAAACAAAGACCATACTTCTCCCGGCATTAAAGGTACTTGCCATGTTCCAAAAAGGAATACACTATGTATTCTATCGAGCACTTCCATGGCCAGGATAGTAATGACGCTGGGTCTAAAACTTCCTCGCCTCTCACTGCTGCAGGTTTGAATCCCACTGGGAGCTCGACTTATCACATGAGAAAGTGTTGATTCCTACTGATGGCGGGAGGTATATAGTACTGGTTCTAGTCGGGGGAAAATAGGGGTGGTCTACCTCTACCACAGAAAAATCAAGCATTATATATGGCCTAACATGTACTAAAAATGAGGTAAAACACTATTCAAACAATAAAAAAACATTCTATCTGTAGGTGACTACTATCTGCGGCTAGCTTTTGGAGGAAGATGAGAATGAATCGGATGAAACAAGTGCAATAAAACGATCGTAAGTTTTATTTATATTTTTATAGGAATCGCACTGACCTTAACATCCAGTAATGTCCCATCCTGTCCCGTCATGTCACGCAACACATTTTTTGTGTCGCCTACATAGCATAGCAGACACTTAGAGATCACTTTGTCCGTCGTCTGTTATCATCCTTCCGTCACACTTTAACCTGCAACCTTACCTTGGCCATAACTTGGAAAGTATGTGACCTGTGTTCATGAAACTTCACACACATCTTCATCTTAACCTAAGGAATGTTGTTACTCTTGTCCAATAAGTCTTCACTTTCATTTTGGCGACACAAGTGTTCCGTGGAACACTCTCCTAGTTAGTACTTGCATTCTTGTACAGTTGTTTTTCCACTCGTTAATATATTGTATCGCATAACACATTTTTCTGAAACAGTTTCAAATGGGTTGTTCGCAAACTTCATATACACATAACAACTGTTGACCTTATATCCATCTACATCACACATTGTTGATTGCCTAATTTATTACAGAATTATGACCCTTTGCTACTCCCCACATTTCACAAAGTGAAGTAAGGGCTATATAGGAATTACACAAGTATGGCCCTGTTTTATTTAGAATTTTCCACTAAAATAGTATATAATGAACTTCATGTGGCTTTCACGTCAAAAGTGTTCATGGATTATTATTACACGTGGCATACAGTTCACACGTCATGATATAAAGTGTCTCTGCATCAAAGGTTTTCGATTCTGCAGTTTACAGAATTATGGACCTGTGTTTTACACAGGAAATGAGATTCACATTAAAAAAATCAATTTTTTTTTATGCATTTATAGTTGGGGTATTCATCAATTTCAGTGATAGTTCTAGTTTGGGGTGGATATTTATAGATGCATTGTCTGCTGGATATTTATACATAAGAGATCGTGAAAAAATCATTCCTCAACCGGAACTCAAACTCAGGATCTCTGGTTTACCGTACCAGCGCTCTAACAACTGAGCTATCGAGGACATACGGTTAGGAATCGATTATTCACCATTTACCTGTACCGGTATCATACACCTCCACCAGACTGAAATCGGATGATCCCAGATGAGCACCCAAACATAACAGATGCTGAAAAAATCGTTCCTCAACCGGGACTTGAACCCAGTGTCTCTTGTTACCATACCAGCGCTCTAACCACTGAGCTATCGAGGACATACGGTTAGGAATTTATCTGTACCCGGCTACATATAGATGCATTGCTTGTTGTGGATATTTATAGGTGCATTGCGTTATGTGGATATTTATAGATGCATTGCTTGTTGGACATTTTGTAGATACGAGTTTTTCAATGATCTGTATCACCGCTTCCTGCTAACGCCCAAGATCAACATGAAGTGCATGTGTCTGCAGGCAATGACCATCGTGTATGGCAGATGTCATGAGGAAATAGGCGCCTTTAACGATACCAAATATATTGTAGGCATGTTGGAACGGGTGAGTGATGTTTGATATTTTGTAGATGAGTTGAAATTGTGTGTGATCCATAACATCATTTGTGATGTAATTTTAATTTCTTCAAAAGCTAAATGTTTTGTTATATAGAAAATGCTGTATTACAAATCAATACAAATTTACATTTAGTCTCTTAAGCTTTTATACCTTCAGTTTGGAATTGGGCTAGAGGTCACTTGGGTCAAGTTCATTGTTGAAAATTAGAAGGTGGTGTAAGCTCAACTTATTTATTCATACGATTGATTGAGGGTAGGGTAGCTTTTAAGATAAGGAAGCTTGAGAGTTTCTTTGAGGTCTCTTCGATCAAGGGCAGGGCCACTTTTACTAGAAATAAGTCGGTAAAACGTAGCCACAATTTGTCAGTAATTATAATCGTAACATTGGATGAACTATACTTCATTTGCTACTTTCAGCCAACATCATCTTTGCTATTTCATGTGTAAATGTGCACACATGATTAATTTCATATTTTCACTGAAATAGATTTCCTGATGGAAAACCTGGTTTTCGTGAAACGTCCACATTTCTTGTATATATGTATTTCAGTGTACAGACAAACTTGAGCGAGACAGACTGGTTCTGTTTTTGAACAGATTGATTCTTCATCCTGTAAGTATGTGTGATACAGTCTGGTTCAGATAAAATAGTGCGATTGGTCTGTCTTGCAACGGGACATCAGATTATTTGAGAAATTTAGTGTTATCTCATATTCCATGGGGGTATAGAAAAAATATTACAAAATAGTCACTTCTGACTGAATGCAGTACCAATCAACAATTACCAGTATTTGTATTCTCTTTAAATAATCAGCAACTTGAATATATATAATTTATAAACAAATTTGGAATTATTATTTAAAAAAAATAATTGTATTGCTGTTCACTCAATGTAGAACCATGCTGTCACATTGACCTTTTTAGGACATGTTTCTGTCCAATGTTCATGCCACTATATCAACCTCATTTTCAGAAAAACGTCAAAGAAATACTGGATGCAAATGGTATCAAAATTTTAGTTGATCTTCTGACCCTTGCTCATTTGCATACAACACGAGCAACAGTTCCCCTTCAAAGTAACGTGATAGAGGCGGGGGCTGACATGAAGCGGGAGGGTGAGAAGGAGTGGTACTATGGCAATAAAGAGAAGGAGAGGCTCGGACCATACAGCTCGGAAGAGGTAAGCAGGTTGTTGTTATAACGCCGCTTTCACAAAGTGAATTGGGGGCTTTTTGGGAATCACGTTGTCCGTAACGTCCCATCGCGTCCCGTAACTCATTTTTGTCCTGTCACGTCGAATCACATTTTTATTGCTTGCATTCCTCAAACAGTTTTGAATTTGTTCTTCCCAAACTTCATATACACATAACAACTGATGACCTTATGTATCTAATTTATTACAGAATTGTGGCCCTTTGTTTGACTTAAAATGTAAGAGGGGCATTAATCACCTTCAATGATAGTTCTAGTTGACATTTTGAAATCCGTTACACTCATGCATGTGGCGGGATGAGCTGATCAATATCTTGTATTCATAATTTTCACATGACATCAAAATAATTTGACCAATCAGTGATAAATAAAATGAAAGACCTCCACTTTCTGGTAGGAGGTAAACTCTGTGTTTTTGTTGTTGATGCTTAACTGACTTTAGCCCTTTATAAAATTAATTTGTAGTGATTATTATATTAAAATCTTTATTTTTTGTGTACAGATATGTTCTTTTGGTGCTGTCTGATTTTAAAACACCAGTGTGGATGCATTTATTTTAAATTATGGTTTAATATTTTGAGATTTTTTCATATAGAAATTGAGGATAACGCCCGAGGAAACCCCTTTATTTTCAGCTACCGAATATCTCAACATCTCTGAAATTGTAAGTAATGACAGTATGTGAAAGTTGTGAATAAAAAAGTCTTTTGAAATCGGAAAAAAACTGCAAAATTAGAAAATTTGGGTATGATTGCAATCTACAAAAAATGTATTGTCTTGAACAACTAAGTGAATTTTGATGACTTTACTAACACTGTATTACGTTAATTAGTTCAAACATATTTCTTTTACATCAGTTGCAGTTGTGGAGCATTGAGGTCTGGCAGTAGAGCGTTGAACCCATGATCAAAAAGTCGTGGGTTGGATCCCCGTCATTGCCATATGCGTTGTGTCCCTGAGCAAGACACTTTATCTGCATTTGCTTAGTACTGGTTCTACCCAGGAAGACATCGAGAGTGATTCAAATAAGTTCATAGAGCTAACGTTACAGTCGATGTAAAAAAAATGAGTTTAAACTAATTGCAAAACAAGTTCTTGCAACTTATACTAAACACTTTCGATGGCTTCCTGGGTAGAACCAGTACTAAGCAGTGTGAATTAGCTCAAGGATATGTAACATGGCCACTGCAAGGATTAAAGCCACCACCTTACGATCTGGAGTCTGACGCTCGACTACTGGACCACACACTCAACTGTATTGATTCTCTCGGGTAGCTGTTAAAGGGAATGTTGCATTATTTTGGAACTATCTTCATTTCATAGGGCTTTAACAAACATATAAAAAGCTGAAAGAATTATCAAAATATCATAACAAATACAGGAGATATGACCTTTTGAAAATGTGCAAAACGACTCCAATGGAGGCAGCCATCTTTGAACGATGACGTCATCGCGCCTTTTTCCATATATGGGAAATAGATAATACATAGTGTTTAAAACAAAAACATGTATTAAATTATAAATACAAAGAAAAATATGTATACTGTATATGCTCTTTTTACGATGTACATGTATTTGCAGTGATATTCTTTGTTTTAAATGATATTTATCAATATGAAATAAATGGTAAAACGGCGCGATGACGTCATCAATCCAAGATGGCTGCCTCCGTTTGAGAATTTTTGCAAATTTTTAAAAGATCATATCTCTTGTATTTGTTATAGTATTTTGATAATTCTTTCAGCTTTTTCCATGGGTTTTAAAGCTCTTTTAAATGAAGCTAGTTCCAGAATAGTGCAACAACCCCTTTAATATTATTACACTTGTGTGTCATTACGACATGTTAATATTAGACTATATCTGCAGTTGAAGCAATTCTGGGGTGAGGGAATCCTTCATGCCAAGACTCGGTGCTGGGCTCAAGGCATGGATGGGTGGCGCCCTCTGCAGTCAGTACCACAACTCAAGTGGACATTACTCGCCACAGGTCAGCCGGTTATGAACGAGAGTGACCTGGCCTGCCTGGTACTGAATATGTTCATCAAGATGACCGAATACTACCCCAGTAGGTCAGTACCATTGGTGTAGGTCTGCATAGGCACTGTAGGCCCGGGCCTACACTTAATTGCTTTGGGTGGGGAGTGGGGGTTTCAGATACATTTGTGTATTTATCTTTACCTTTCTATAAATCTGAAATATACGTCAGAAAGCACCTAATGTATTTTAACATAAAAAAAAATCTGGTTCAGTAAAATTGTCTTAAAACATTAGCATTGCAGTGGAACTCCCGTTTAAAAAGCTTGCACACAAATATTGTTTACGTATTTTATTTCTGGAGCTAAATGCTCCAATTCACACATTGCAATATCTGTGAAAAGTGAGAATAAGATTTTATGGGATTACGTAGAAAACTTTGAACAGGTAAATTAATCCACAGGTAAATGTATTTATCAAGTATCTGGCAAAAGTTGTGCAGCTATACAATTCAGATTTACCTCATTTTCCCATGCAGTCACGCAGTGGTAAAAGTAGTATCTACGTCAAGAAAATAATACTTATTTTTTACATACAACTTAGTAGCGGTTTTCAATATATGTTTCTCTCCGAGACTATCAAGAAATGTTCTTATGATGTTTAAGAGTTAAATTTGTTAATTGATAATACTACAAAAAGGGTGGCCATTCATTTTTAAGTAATAAGTAAATGATATATCACAGATTTGATTTGACAAATGTAATTATATTGCTGGAAACATATTTGCCACCTTGCCTATTACATAATTGTTTTATATTAATGCATGGTGTTTTCTATATCAGAGATGTTGATGGTGCTATTGTTCGCCCACTGCCACGTTTAAAAAGAGTTCTGTCTGATGCCATGTGTCTTCCACATATAGTTCAGGTACTACCATAACGCTGTATGTCTATGTTTGTCCACCTTCGCATACCATTCATCTGTCTTTTCTCTTAGCTCTATCTGACACTTGCTGAATGTGATGTGTCTTCCACATATAGTTCAGGTACTACTTGTACATAACCCTGTATGTCTATGTCTGACCACCTTCGCGTACATTCATCTGTCTGTTCTCTTAGCTCTATCTGACACTATTGCTGAATGTAATTTGTATTCCACATATAGTTCAGGTACTACCATAACGCTGTATGTCTATGTTTGTCCACCTTCGCATACCATTCATCTGTCTGTTCTCTTAGCTTTATCTGGCACTCTTGCCAAATGTGATGTGTCTTCCACATATAGTTCAGGTACTACCATAACGCTGTATGTCTATGTTTGTCCACCTTCGCATACCATTCATCTGTCTGTTCTCTTAGCTTTATCTGGCACTCTTGCCAAATGTGATGTGTCTTCCACATATAGTTCAGGTACTACATAACCCTGTATGCCTATGTCTGTCCACCTTCGTGTACATTCATCTGTCTGTTCTCTTAGCTCTATCTGACACTATTGCTGAATGTGATGTGTCTTCCACATATAGTTCAGGTACTACATTATCCTGTATGTCTATGTCTGTCCACCTTCGTGTACATTCATCTGTCTGTTCTCGTAGCTCTATCTGACACTATTGCTGAATGTGATGTGTATTCCATGTATAGTTCAGGTACTACATAACCCTGTATGTCCACCTTCGTGTACATTCATCTGTCTGTTCTCTTAGCTCTGACACTATTGCTGAATGTGATGTGTCTTCCACATATAGTTCAGGTACTACATAACCCTGTATGTCTATGTTTGTCCACCTTCGCATACATTCATCTGTCTGTTCTCTTAGCTTTATCTGGCACTCTTGCCAAATGTTATGTGTCTTCCACATATAGTTCAGGTACTACATAACCCTGTATGCCTATGTCTGTCCACCTTTGTGTACATTCATCTGTCTGTTCTCTTAGCTTTATCTGACACTATTGCTGAATGTATCATATTGTATACTTAATGCCATTAAAAGTGCAAGTTGTTTTATTTTGTGTTTATTTCCAAGATCGATTGTAGTGTTATGTACATGTTAGAAATTATCCACATTCCCTATAAATCTGGTGACCGATCAAATTCATGTACTGAAAGAAATAAAATCGGAATTACGCAATTGATCTTGGAGACATTTTAATTAAAAACAAATACAAAATAAAAAAATACTTTTAATATTGTTAAGTATATGAGCTCAGATGTTCAAAGCTTCTTCAAGTGTCATTTGCCTTGGCATCTCGGCCATCTGTGAGGACCTTCTATCTAGATAAACCTTTTTACTGTAAATCATCTAGACCCAAAACTCATATTAGGTATATTTCATTAAAACATACAGGTGACCCCAGGCAGGCACTTTTGAAATAATAAAATAACCCTTAATATGATTTTTTTTACAAAAGTCATGACATTCAGGTGTTTTTGTTTATGAATATTCTTCAATTGGACATAAGGGCCAGTAAAATCTGAAACTACTCGTTCTTCAGAGAATTAATAGGTCCTAAAGAAATCAACTGATAATTCATGAAATACAGCACCATGAAATACGATGACAGGCCGCCACGCTATCGGCACATACCGCAATGAAAACAAGCGCCGCCACGTAAAAATCATCAAGCACTACTTTTAAATAAAAAAAAAAGTAATAAATTTAGCAAACTTGATGTAGAACACAAAGATCTTTTACCAGAAATTCATCTGAACGAAATTGGGCCTGTGCAATGTATGAATTGACGCAACAAACACCATCACGTAACCTAAATCTAGACCGATTTGGTACTCTGTGGTTACATGTAGTGAAGTAATATCACGCAGACGCTTGTTATCCAGTCTTCAACAAGAAAGCAAGCGCCTCAATTGTATCGACCGAACCGTATAGGGGATGTAACTCTCCTCCAGGTGTCGCTGTCAAAATGGCGTCAAAAAACCGTAAAATAACGGATTTGCACTGCCACCTTATAATTTTTAGACTTGGGGAACCCTGAACCCTAAATAGCTAATAGTAGCAAATCAAACTACAGATCAGGCAGTAAAATGCTTTAATACTTTAGAATTTTAAATCTTACCATTGTTTTTAGCTCTACTGGCCATCAACAGCATGGCCAGGAAAGCTTCAGCAGTCTCCGGGTGTACGTCGTCGTCTGCTGTTATCCATTAGCGCATTCTCATGAAAGCAAATAACTCCAAATTTGATCTAAACAATTTGTTTCAATAAGATCTTGGACGAGTTTGACAATTTGTTAATCCTTAACCTGCTACATATATATAATGGACTGTTCTTTCTTTGAATTAAGACCATTCCATTATGTGACAAAGGGGTGTTTTGGGGGTAATAACTGATCAGCAGTCGGACATTGAAAACCCTGACCAGACTGCGAGTTACTCACAGGTTGATCTGGGTTTACAATGGACGCAAAGGCTATTATAGTCATGCTTAGCGGGTTAAGTGTTAAAAAACAACAAAACATGATAAAGGGATCAGATTTACAATTATACCATATTTCTTACTTTTATTGAGAATTTATTCTATTTAATATATTGTTGTGAAGTCATTTACATAAACTTTTTGTATTCGCAGCTCCTGTTAACCTTTGACCCTATTCTAGTAGAGAAGATAGCATTCTTGCTCAATGAGATAATGGCTGACAACCCCAACATATCTCGCCTCTACCTGACTGGAGCATTTTTCTTCATCCTGATGTACACAGGATCAAACGTTCTCCCAGTCGCTCGCTTCCTCAAGAACACACATCTCAAACAGGCCTTCAGGTCAGACGAGGTAAGTAGGTCCCAGTATGTGATTTAGAAACAGGCAGATACATGAGTCAGATCCTTGTTTATGGAGAATAAAACTGCAATACATTACGTGGTCCCGACTTAATTCTATTAAGTGATGGGAAAGCTTATATTAGCAGGATTTTGTAACGGATATTTTGACAATAAAACATGTTTAAAAACATTCTTTACTGAAAAAATGTGATAACCTGTTTAAAATTACCTATTAAACAGTTAAATGGTTTAATTTTACAATATTCCAACTATCTATGCTGAAATTAAGTTTTATTTTATACACCAGCCAACCCGTTTTCGCTTCTTGGAGAAGGGTTTGGATGGGGTATGAAAGTTAATACTCGGACCACGTAATAATTTTCAACTTGATAAGGTTTAAATTGTTCCTGAGAATGAAGGCTATATATCCAATATTTTACAACAAAAATAATCAACATTAATCGTGATCAGTATTAATAATAATTAAATTCTCCATTCAAATCTTCACTGAATGGGTAAGCAATCTTGTATAACATGTTAAAGGAACTTGGTGAAACACAGATTTCAGACATTATATATAGAGTTCCTTTTTAATCAGTGTGTGTTTGCATGTACATTGCAAGTGTTATTTTTATGGTGCAGCGACATATAGCATAAGCTATGTCCGTCCGTCTTTTAAATTTACGTTAAAATATCTTGTGTGTCTTATCTCCTCCCACAGTTTTCAACCAATTGTTTCGAAACTTTACAGGATGCTTACCTATGATGTCATGATGTGCATATCGATCAAAATCAACCTTGTATTATGGAAATGACGGCCCTATTTGCGCCAAATTTTACGTTTTCCGCTAATTGTTTTCGGTGGGGGCATCTGTGTTAAATGGACACATTTCTGGTTACTTTGACATTCGAAAAATAGAATTTATAGAGTTCCTTTCCTGTTAGTGTGTATTTGTATGCAATTAGCACGTGTCTGACTTATTTCATTCCATGGCTCGGATAGAAAGACGCTGTATCTAAAATGTTCTCATCTCTCACCGCCAGGGCTTCTAAAATTTTAAAATGCAAATCGGTCCAGGTTTTTAACTGCCGTAAAAATCACCCTTATTTTGAAAAAATCACTAAAATCGCCTTACCCCACCCACCATGTCAGCTCATTTTCCGTTCAGTCATTGATATAGAGAACTATTTAAAATGTATGTTTGTATTATATTTGTATTACCGTATTTACTCGATGAGTCCGGACACTCATTAATTTCGGACACCTAATTAATTGAAGGAAATAATAAAACTAGTGTTCGGACATATTAAAAATCAACCTTATTTCAATAGTTTTGATGGTTTTATAAATTCGGACATCGGGAAAAGATGAACTATTCGCCGAAAATGACAGGTTAAAATTACGATCAACGACTTCTAATTGCAGATTGCATCCCGATAATTACCAACAGAAGCAGCAGAATATACTTCAATGAATTTAATTGTAACTTGTTTGACGCAATTAAATAAAACGTTTTTGTTCGTGATTTTTTACTGTTATTAACGAGCCATTTTGAAACAATTACATTATTACTGACCCATGTTTATAAACATCCATATAAATTCTGTGTAATCGGTCAGGCGCGTGTTGAAACAATTGTTTACACCAGGTAAAACCATTCCAATGTAGGTGTTACGGGTTGTTTTGGTAGCTAGTGGGCCATTCCATTATCTGGCATTACCAGCAAAAAAAATACGGACTCGCTCACACAGGTAAAGTGCTATGCGATGTACAGAGATCAAATATTTTTTATTTCATACTATAAGCATGGCATGCCTTATTTTTTAGCTTCGATTTGAGGAATAACATGATGGTGCAATTAAATGGACAAAGAACACGACTATTTTATAATTTTAATTGTTTTTTTTCTTCTTTATTTATTTTCTGCAATACTTTGTATGTTTTTATTTTGTAATAAAATAATCAACATGTTTAAAAATTGCTTTGTCTCATTATTCAATAAAGTTTATTGCTACATTTCAAACAAAATATAATAATTTAATATAATAAACTACATGTCATAATTGTTCATTAGTTCATTGTTTACACATTTTTTATTAGTTCACTGTTGTGGATTGAATCGCATATAGCCCAGTATACTATTACACAGTCCGCACTAGCCAGCATTAACTACACGTGTGACTAGAACCTGACAGTTCCACTACCCGCGTGTAAAGTGTGTCTCGGTGTACTGATTTCACAGGTTTTAGGGTTTGCCCAAGTTGAGTACCGTAATTTTAGACAGTTTATAGAATAGCCGATTAATTACCAATAAGTGATAATTAATGGACGGATTTTCGTAATTACCGTAAACTATCAAGGTGAGATTGCCCCCAACATCACAAGTAAAAATACTTACCGTAGAATGTTAATTTACGGTTCCTCTCAAAATATTCGGACATTGGCAAATATGCGTTAATTTTGGAAAGTTATATTTCCGGACAACAAACAATTTTATTATTTTATTCCCGTCCGAACTGATAGAGTAAATACGGTATTTCTAACTTACTTTAACACAATTTGTACATTTTAATGACTGACATCATGTCTTCGCTTTTAATACTGAATGAATAATTTTCACTCAATATTAAAATTGTTGATCATTTGAGGAATTGAACCGGAAGTGTCTTATAAACCGGGTAGGTATAAAACGCGGACTAGCGGATTATATACGATTTTACATAAATTTGAGTAATATCGTTTTTGATCAATTAGCTTAATTAATACCAAATGTTACGACTAACGCAAACAATTTCGGTCCGACTTAAAAAAAAAACGGTGTCAGGTTTGATCACTTTCCTTAATATTATACTTAGAGTTATTGTAAAAAAAAATCAAACAAACAATTAACACATCTCGGTATTTTAATGACGCAAACGAATGTCTGTCCCAGCTTTGGCCACTTAAAAAAAAAAACCGACACAAGCTAACACCTTACGACTAACGGTATATCAAAGAAATCACAGACGGTAACACTCGCTTCAGTGAACCGACAGAACGCGTGATATACTTTCACTGATCACACATCAAAGGCGTGCTACATGGCTATAGACTCTTCCGGAAAACTCCCTACTATCGGTAATGGTTTAGTCCAAATTGACCAAATTGACCTACTTTCGCACAGCGAGTGACAAACAATCCTGTTATGGATCAAAGAATATTGCCGCAAGGCATATTTCAAGGAGTGTATAAGGTAATTGTTGACTTTTTAACGACCGATAGATAAAATATCTGGGACCGATTTTAATAGAGATTTTGAAAAGAAAATCGGTCCAGAGAAACAGAATTCGGTCTGGGGACCGACAAACCGGCGATTTTAGAAGCCCTGCTCACCGCTTCAGGTTCGAATCCTACTGGGAGCTTGAATGAAGTGAGAAAGTGTTGATTCTTACCAAAGGTGGGAGGTATACAGTACTGGGTCTACCCAGGGAAAATGGGGTGTCTGCCACAACAAAATTGACCATCATACATGTCTTAACATGTGCTCAAAGTGACGTAAAAGCTAAACAAAACAGAAGTGAAATAGTAATAGTAAATATGTATTCTAATGCACTTAACAAAAGTCCTGCAATCCGATTGGTTGATGTTGAAAAATGTGCGACTGTTAAATAATGCTTAACCTGTTGTTTGATGATGTGTGGTTTGTATATTTCAGAATTCAAGTTCAGACCTGATGGTACGAAGTGTGCTTGGTCACATTCTACCCGAGGCTATGGTTTGTTATCTGGAGAATTATTCACCAGAGAAGTTCGCACAAATCTACCTTGGTGAGTTTGATACACCAGAGGCTATCTGGAATGCGGAAATGAGGTAAATACAACTCCTCAGTTTTATTTTAAGGATACCCTATCAATATTTTATTATTTTTAACCTCTCCAACCAATAATTAAATTAAGTTTGAACCTCCCACAAAAAATAAAACAATAATTCATTCAACTGCAACACCACTCACTCATACTTGCGCACTTATAAAGCATTCTTAAATTGAACTTGGCGTCTCTGCGGCTGAATGGTTAACGACGTTGCTTTGTAAACCTTCCCTCTCACTGCTGCAGGTTCGAATCGACTTGTAAGTGAGGATATGTCAATTCTTACGGTTGGCAGGAGGTGTAGAGTACTGGTTCTACCCAGGAAAAGGGGGTGGTCTGCCTCCACCACAAAAAATCAACCATCGTATATAACTGACGTAAAACACCATACAAACAAACAAACAAAACTAAAATCGAACTTGTTGTTTTAAAACTAAAATAAAATAGACATTTCATAACTGATACAAATGTGTGATTGACCTTTAATATTAATTACTAAGATTGCATGATTGTGAGATTGTTAAGATGAATGGCCACCGTTTTTGTAGTATTATCAATTAACAAATTTAACTCTTAAACATCATATGAACATTTCTTGATAGTCCCGGAGAGAAACATATATGTAAAACCGCTAATAAGTTGTATGTAAAAATAATATTATTTGCATGACATAGATCCTACATGACTGCACGGGGAAATGAGATTAATTCTGAATTTTATAGCTGCACAACTATTGCCAGATAATTGATAAATACATTTACCTGTGGATTAATTTACCTGTTCAAAGTTTTCTACGTCATCAAATAAAATCTTATTCGCGCTTTTCACAGATATTGCAATGCGCGAATTGTAAATATCTATTGTTGTGTATTGATTTCGATTTAAATAAACATAAATGTGTTCATGAAACAAAACATGGCCGGAGAACTTTAAATATTACAACTTGGGATCGTTGATGGGCACGTTTTTCTCAAATTGGAGATTCATCTATTCCTCTGTTATAAGATTGAAAATAGTTGTTCTTATTTGTTCCATTACACAAATCACACCTAGTTAACGAGCATTACAGCATCAAAATTAATGTTTGTTTCAGGCGGCTAATGATAGAGAAGATTGCGTCCCATCTGGTGGACTATTCTCCGCGGTTGATGTCCAACACGCGGTCGCTGTACCAATACTGTCCCATACCTGTGATAAACTACCCACAGCTGGAGCACGAGCTCTTCTGTAACATTTACTATCTGAAGCATCTCTGTGATACTACTAAATTCCCAGACTGGCCTATCAAGGACCCGGTAAGTACAACTCGGCGTGTAAGAGCTCTTCTGTAACATTTACTATCTGAAGCATCTCTGTGATACAACTAAATTCCCAGACTGGCCTATCAAGGACCCGGTAAGTACAGCTCTCGGCGTGTAAGGGCTTTTCCATTAAGACATACCTGGGACCACAGGAAGGCAGTTTAATAAACATCTATCGGTGAACACTATTTTATGAAATTTGGTTCTTCAAACTCAATTTTGCATCTATGGCTGGATTTTCAATTTTAAAACGGCTTTCACACGTATCTTTTAGTGGGAATAGCCCTGCCCCCTTCCTTGGTTTTTCTGTTTATATAGTATAGAAGTTTTTTAAGTTGAAAGGATGTGTGTATTAATTGATATCATTTTTATCTCACATTTTTCGAAGTCAGCTGCAGCTGCATCAACATTCAAGTTTTACCTTCCGGAACTGTATGTTAAAATAGAGATTTTAAACTCTCAAACAGTTTGTAGCATTTCATTCTCCATAACACAAGGCAAACTCCACAGTGGCAGTCCACATTAAACGTCCTCATATTCTGATTATGTTTTCTTCCAAACAATACACAAAATAGAATAATTGTAAAAAATGTGGTAATTACATGGTACTGTGTACAGTTTGCTCAGATATTATTTTTTGGTTAAAGTTCTTAAAAATGAAACTTTTTTTTCTAAGGATGCACATTTTAACAAAACTGAGATATTGCAGGTGAAACTGTTGAAAGACATTCTGGAGGCTTGGAAGAAAGAAGTGGAGAAGAAGCCTCCGTCTATGTCTATAGAGGAAGCATTTGAGGTCCTTCATCTACAGAAGGGGGCTGGAGGGTAAGTTTACATCTATAGAAGGGGGATGGAGGGTAAGTTTACATCTATAGAAGGGGACTGGAGGGTGAGATTACATCTATAGAAGGGAGCTGGAGGGTAAGTTTACATCTATAGAAGGGGACTGGAGGGTGAGTTTACATCTATAGAAGGGAGCTGGAGGGTAAGTTTACATCTATAGAAGGGGCTGGAGGGTAAGTTTACATATATAGAAGGGGGCTGGAGGGTAAGCTTACATCTATAGAAGGGGGCTGGAGGGTAAGTTTACATCTATAGAAGGGGGCTGGAGGGTAAGTTTACATCAATAGAAGGGGGCTGGAGGGTAAGTTTACATATATAGAAGGGGGCTGGAGGGTAAGTTTACATCTATAGAAGGGAGCTGGAGGGTAAGTTTACATCTATAGAAGGGGGCTGGAGAGTAAGTTTACATCTATAGAAGGGAGCTGGAGGTAAGTTTAAGTTTACATCTATAGAAGGGGGCTGAAGGGTAAGTTTACATCTATAGAAGGGGCTGGAGGGTAAGTTTACATCTATAGAAGGGGGCTGGAGGGTAAGTTTACATCTATAGAAGGGGGCTGGAGGGTAAGCTTACATCTATAGAAGGGGGCTGGAGGGTAAGTTTACATCTATAGAAGGGGGCTGGAGGGTAAGTTTACATATATAGAAGGGGGCTGGAGGGTAAGTTTACATCTATAGAAGGGAGCTGGAGGGTAAGTTTACATCTATAGAAGGGGGCTGGAGAGTAAGTTTACATCTATAGAAGGGAGCTGGAGGTAAGTTTAAGTTTACATCTATAGAAGGGGGCTGAAGGGTAAGTTTACATCTATAGAAGGGGGCTGGAGGGTAAGTTTACATCTATAGAAGGGGTCTGGAGGGTAAGTTCATATCTACAGAAGGTGGTGGTGGTCCCCAGCTGGTTCATAGACTATAAAAATGGTACTAGTAGGTCACTTGAAGGGTAGTTCTAGGACTGGTTAGCCCAGTGTTGGTATAATGTGACAGGGCTGTTTTTTCTTAGAATTGTGAAGGCTCCCTAGCCAGGTCATTTTGTGAGAAAAAAAGCGCCATAACTGTCTGATTTGTGAACAAAATATTGAAAGATTAATTGTTAAAAGCAATATTACTCAATACATGCATACATTGTTTTTGTGGGAGGAGGACACTATAAAACAAATGTACAATTGAATTAAAAAGCATAATATGTTGCATTTTAAATAAACTAATGTAAATGTATCCAAAACAAAAAAACATTGAGAAAGTTAGATGGGGAAATGTTGTTTAAAAAAAAATATTTTGTTTTTTTAATTCTGAAAAAAATTGGCCACAGTTGTGAAAAAAATGACCAATTTTGAATTGTGAAGTAGTCGAATTTCAACCCCAGTTTTAGAAGGAAAAAAAGCCCTGTGTGACTGTGTGGGGTTCATGTGATGTGTCTAGCGTGGTATTCCAGTGTGGCAGCACTATATTAGAAATTGAGCATTGAGCTCACTGCTACAAGTAGACACCCTTATGAAATGACAGAAAGATTAATAGAAGTGACATAAAGAAACTAACACGCCAAATAACGGCAAAATTACACTTCAAAACGGTTTATCAAACTTCTTTCCAGATTTTCATGTCAAATAATAATGTATATGTGCCGATTAAAAGTATAGGTTCTTAAAATACCTGTGATTAAAATCAATTATGAGTTGATAAGGGCTTTTCCAGAAATTATGACGTCCATCCCATAGAAGGCACTTTTTTTTTACCCAGCCACCCTTGTTATTCAATTAAACTTGTACATGGCCACCCATGTAATTCCATTAAATTTTTGCATTTAATATTTTAGCAAGGCAACCCATGTAAGTCAATTTAAAAACTTTCTCTGTTGAACACATTTGAATACTATAATATTTTGATTCAAGTTCATTTAATGGTAATACTTTATAATGCTATATAATACTTTGAAATGCTTTTGTTCACATTTTATGATGTCAGAGCCGTTAATGCCACCTTTTAATATTATAAAAAACGTGTGTCTTTTAAACCGAGCCGCATGTGCGATTTTTGGCCCGAAAAAGTCGCGACGGAGCACATTCATCTTTTCTACAGAGCATGAAAATGGTAATAATAGTGATTATCAGAATCCTCGTACTCAATAATCTCATTTAAATTTATCAACTTGCACTTTAGTTCTCTTGGTAATAATGCGTCTAAAGTAAATAAATGTTATAAATAGTTATGATATTGGTAATACAGGCAATTTGTCTAACTTGAATACTGGTTATATAAATATTACTGATTGTGGCAATACTGGTAATTTGTCTAACTCATGAACTTACCCTCAGTTAAATCTAAAAGAATGTGCCACTTATTTCTTATTTAATGGTTTTGGGAGAACGTTGTATGAAAGTGTTATTGTTTATAATTGCTGTTCTGATTTGTTATGCTATTGTTTGCAATTTCTATGCTGATTCTAAAATGAAAATGTGCATTAAACTTTGCAACTTTGTTGTAGGTTTTTAAAAAAAAAAAGTGATAATTACGAGAGTATCTTAATAAACAACCTTTACGAGTATGACTATCTTACTATACTTTGATATAGATATATTTTACTTTAAATCAGCATTAATAGTGTATTCAACATGAAAATCTCTATACATTAGTAAGGCTAAATAAAATTATACCTGAGTTTACTGTAACCCGACCGACCCTCTGGAAACACCCCCCGACATTATTTTTTTTTTGGAAAAATAATTATGTTCACGCGATCACGGCCGACGACTCATGTGCTCATTGTCCTGCTGTTGGAACTGACCCTCTTTCGGACTTGCGAAAAATAAATTAAACTGTTTTGCCCCTTTGCAATAATTGCAAGTGATTGGGAAAAGAGCCAGTTGTTGCCATGCCTTTTTGGAAACAATAAAACATACACAATTTCATATTGTTATCTATTGTAGTTTTTAAAATACCACATTTTCCCATTCATCAAAGCTCATCGCCACCTTAAATGTATATTCGCCAAAAAATAAAATAAAAAAATAAAATGCCTACCCTATTTTTTTCAGCAATGTTACAGTAAACACAGGTATAATTTTATTTGGCCTAATTTAAAAAAAATATCTGTTTTTCTCATTCTGGTATAGAGCCTCAGGTTTTAGATCACTTTCTCAAATTTCAATACCATTCAGAAGTTATCGTTCAATTGTTTCGACCTTGACCGACCCAATTAATTATTCATGAATTGGCTTTTTTAGACCCATATATGAACATTTTTTGACACCCTGACACCTATATACCAATATTTTAGGTCATTGACACCCACCTACCGTTTTCTTTTTTGTACAACCACCCATGTAATTCAATATAATATAAACACAGCGACCCATGTAAAAAATAAGTGTTTGCCATCCGCAGGTGGGACGCCGTAATTTTTGAAACAGCCCTAACTTAATTCAGTGCTCCAGTTTTGGGGTTTGGCCTGGTTGGTTAAAGCCATTTATATTTTGCCTTTAGAGTTTGGATATTCAAAAATCAAAGTTATACATGTATATATATATATATGTACAGTAGGTTAAGAAATGGTGTAAATTGTTATAAAATGTGTTTGTTTTTTTGGCGGGATAGCTATTTTAAACCATTTATATTCTTTTATACCAGAATTAATTAATAAACTAATGGTAAAATATTTTTTATGAAACAGCTGTTATTAGACCACCCTGAGCTGAAGTGTGATCTATAGGGATCACACTTTGTCATCCGTCCAATATGATCCCATCCCAGGGGTCAGAAGCTTAAAAAATCTACTTCTTTAAAACCACAAGGCATAGAACTCTCATAGGTAACATACACTTTCGTTCTCTACCAAGCTTAGATAGTTTACGTACAAGTTCAAGCACCTGTTTTACCCTTCATTGTTTATATTACTGTATTGGATTGAACCAAACGACACATTATTGAGTTGGGACTGTAGTAAATTCATGCTACATGTATGTTGTGTTAGCTTCATAAAACATTTTTCCATATAAAACCCTTACACTCAGATGATCATCTTTAGGCCCCTGGGTCTCTTGTTTAGAAAGAACAAATTAGACATGTGTGTATGTTTAGGGAATAAAATATTATTATCACCTGTATTAAAATTATACCTTTCCTTTGCAGGCACGAGGAAGGTAAAGTGAGGAAGGCGTATTTCCGGCTGGCCCAGAAATATCACCCAGACAAAAACCCAGAAGGCCGTGTAAGTACATGTATATGTTTCTGGCTAACACATGTGTGCCTTCTTAGAAAGTACTCTTTATCCATACAACTACTATACCACCACTGTAATATTTACACTGTTGTTCGGGGCGCTTGTTTCAGTCGAAGGGTTTTCAGCATTAACCTGAGCAATTTTAGTAAAACGTATATAAATTGTATATCACAAGAACTGGAATTGTTAGTGGTAAATAAAAATACCATTACGTGATCCCGCCTTAATTCCATTAAGCAGTGGGAAAGCTTATAATAGCAGGATTTTATAACGGATATTTCGGCAATAATACTTGTTAAAAAACATGCTTTACTGAAAAATGTGATAACCTGTTTAAAATTACCTATTAATGGTTTAATTTTACAATAAGCAAACTTTTTAGGCTGAAATTAAGGTTTTATTTCATACCCCAGCCAACCCTGTTTTCGCTTCTTGGAGAAGGGGTTGGATGGGGTATGAAAGTTAATACTCTGACCAGTTAATACTCTGACCACGTAATGCCTTGCTTTCGACACAAAATGCTTTTTTGGTGAGGGCTTTTCCATGTAAATTCCTTGTTGCTGGGACATCAGAAAATTAGGAAATCTCAAATCACTTCGGTTAGCTTTAATATTTTGCTACAAAATGTTCAAAGTGTCTTTATTTACTTTATTCAAATCATTAAAACCATTTTTGGATAACATTCTAAAAAGACATATTTACTAATTTATGATCCAGCAGAATTTTGCATTGAAAATGAATGCCCTTTCAAAAACAACTTTTTTTCAAGTGGTTTTGAAAATTAAGGTACTTTTATTACCACTAAAAATATCTGTTCCACTGATATACAATTTATTAAGGTTATAGTTGAAATTTGTCTGAAAAGTAAAAAAAACCTTGGCTGAAACAAGCAACCCCAGCAATGGTTGAATTTTGTCTTCTTTTTTGGGGGGAAAGCATATATATTTTTAAAATATACCTAAAATTGCATTTGCGATTTTATAAAGACAAAACAACTATAAAAAATATTGATATTTGCAGGAAATGTTTGAGAAGGTGAACAAAGCGTATGAGTTCCTATGCAGTAAGTCCAGATCTGCTGAGGGACCTGACCCAGAGAACATAGTACTGATACTCAAGGCTCAGTGTATACTGTTTAGCAGATACAGAGAAGGTGAGTCAACTTCAACCGTTCTACGATACCTTTTCATTAATATTGACCATTTCCCTTAGCCTCGTCCGTCGGATGGAGACGTAAACCGGGCGGTCCCGTGTATCGGTCTATCCTCCGAGCATGTTAAAGAACCATAGAAATCTATTCGATAATAAGAGTAGGGCAGGTTCCCGGATTCCTATGTATCCTTCCCCTTTCTCAGGGGCGGCTCTAAATAACCTATACTGTGTTGATGAGCTGTTAAACAACATTCAATTGAAGCGAAGATTTTCAATACACAGTCGTTGACTGTCATGTGATTCATCTAAAGTCAGGAGTTTTCTAAATTGACACTGCAAAAAAATATTTTGATCTCTTGCTTATACATTAAAATTAAAAACGTATAAACATTTTGACATACAGCTTCGTCCGATTTTTATCTAAAGCCATTTTGGACGTCGTGTTTCTGAATTTGAAAAAAAAAAATCTTGATATTTTCAATTCATCCCTTCAGAATTAGTATATATACTTTTGTTTGACTTTATGTTACAGAGCTGCATCCATACAAGTACGCTGGTTACCCGATGTTGATCAAGACCATCAAGATGGAGACCGGCGATGACCAGCTCTTCTCCAAGTCTGCCCCACTGCTGGACGCAGCAAGTGAGCTGGCCTTCCATACAGTCAACTGCAGTGCCCTGAACGCTGAGGAACTCAGGAGGGAAAGTGGAATACAGGTGACATATAATTAGTTTCTTTATGATGACACAGAACATCATACATGTTGACTCATGTACCTTTAGAGCAGAGGCTCCAATACAGTCACGGATTATCAATTCTGTACATTGTGATAAATGGTGGAAAATTGACAAATATGCTAATAATACAGTTTATGAAAAATCTAATTTAAAAAACACCCAAAATAATGTTTAAAGTCGTTCAGTATTTGATCCATTTGAGTTTGTTAAGGTAGATGCCTACTGATAGTGAGATGGTGGTTCAATTCAATGTCAAGGTCACAGGGACCTAAAACTGACATTGGCATAATATCTCGAGTTTAACATGACCTTTGTTTGGCTTCAGAACCTCGGTGGTTCTACCCAAGTGCCCGCCTGTGCACGAACATTGCCAGGAGACCTCGGGTCTTCTTCCACCAATGAAAGCTGGAAAGTCGCCATATGACTTTAGCTGTTCTTGCGACTGTGAAAGCCAATACAATTCTATGACCTCTGTTTATGAACTGTGTAAGCATTGTCAGTATCAGACACCTCCTTGTTTTTATATACCCATAGTAACATATTATAAACATCTACAGCATGATCCAATGAATATATCTGATAAATAATCTCTATTTGGCTTTTCAGATTCTGCAAGAAGCATTTTCTCGGTGTGTCACTGTACTCAATGCATCTAGTAAACCAGAGGATCTTGCTGTAAAGGTGAGTTAGCATCCCAACTAGCTACCTCATGTATCATTTGCTCTAAACTAAAAATTCTTCAATGCTGTTACTGTGTTACTATTAGTAATTCAAAATGAGGCATCCGTGTACCATGGACACATTTTCTGCCATTCTTGGATCTAAAGATGTGACTATCAAATAAGATGAACTAAAATTTCATAAATAACTTCTTTTTTGGTGGGGAGGGGAATCATCCGCCGAGCCAACGAAATCTTCTATTTTTGTCAAGCCAGACCTTCAAATTAATAATAGCGGAGATGCTGTTTTATTTTATTGTAGACCAATATAAGAGATATTATGTTAACTTGTATTACCTGCAGGTTTGTACCAACATTGTACGGTGCTATGCTGTGGCGTCACAGTTCAAGGGCTGTAGAGAGAAGATCCAGGAACATCCAGCAATAATCAAGGATCTCTGTAGAATACTCTACTATAAGGTATAACCCATATCTACCCGATTACCTCTCATATTCTTATTACTTATTCATACACGTTTTCCTAGCGGCATCAATAAAGCAGTGGATAAGGTGTTGTGCTTTAGAGCTGCAGATCTCTGCCCACCATGGGTTCGAAACGTGGCTGTGGCACACTTGATCTCATCTTCCTCTGAGGTTCCCGTCCCAATATATATAGAGAATATCATGTTTGTGCCTGATCTCATCAAGTTTATCAGGTGAGGCTGAGAAAAAAATGAAGCCCGAGGGCCGAGCCTGATAAACAGGATACGATCAGGTACTAACATGATATTCTGTTTATCATGTTGATCGTTTAAAATCATTTAATTTACCTTTTCCCCCACTTTTTTCCGTTCAAAAATACCCAGACGTCATCAAATATACTTTGACGTCATCAAAAGTGGCACTAACGTCATCAAAAAGGGTGCATCTGACTGGATAAGAAAGTAACTGCCGAGATAAGATTTTATCTCGGGCACCCTGTTTCTCGGCGGAATTATACAGATCGACAAGATATTATACAATTATGGACTTTTCAGCTGTTATACATGATGTGATATGCACCAAAAAAATCATTATTGATTATATCAACATCATGTATAACAGCTGAAAAGTCCATAACTGTTTTATTATATAACCCTCAATTTGAATTTGACAGTTTATAACAATTAAACAATAGATTTTTTCAATAATATCACATCTCGGGACAGTTTTATAAAACTGGTCAATATCAGAAAAAAACAGGTCAATATCGCTAGATATTTTTTCTAAAAAATTACTTTTTAGCCAATGAAAACGCGTCTATTTATAAGATATAACCTAATATGATATGTTTTATAGGATGTTCATTTTGTGCATGTCTGTTGTACAAAATTCTTGCAAAATATTTAGAGTTGTCTTATTTTTTTATGATGAATTTCATATTTCCAACTACAAATTAAGGTATGAAAACATCTGGTGTTCCAGTATTTTCATTGTAAGTTTTGCATACTTAAATACTGTAGCGTAATTAACCACAGTATACCAGTAGAGCATATTCAGGTCCTCCTGGGCTCTTTTGGCCTCTTGTTTTAAAAAATCTAAATTATTACTTATTTAATTTAGTGTTATGTTGTTTTTCAAGTATTGTCAGCCCCGTGTGGTTCCCGGGGGCCCCCGTTTGGTCACGGGGCAAAGAATAGGGCCACCGCAGATCCCTTTGGAGGGGTAGGCAGAGGGGTAGAATCCCCCCAAATTCATGTTCATTTTATCATTTTTTGTTCATGTTCATTAAAGGTCTTCATCATGATCCCTGCATTGTTTCAGGTGCCATCTCGCTCGCATCAAAAGAGCAGTGGCAGAAAAACAATAAACTTGGCTCCAGCGTAAATGGAGTTTCTACGATAGAATTTGCAGCAACTCTGCAGTTCAGGGTGAGAAGGTTCTAGGCCCATTTTCCATATTTTTTCTTGATGTACATGGAAGATGAGCCTGGCATGTTCATGCCTATTAGGCGCCATATAACCTTTTCATGTGTTGGTGCGCCTTAAAACCCAATTCAATTCAATTCATTACAAATGTTGAATTAGAACTTCTTTGCTAAGTTATTTGATAATGAGAAATAAAAATCCAAATTCCAACACTTCTTTCTGAATACTGTACTTTATATATTTCAGAATTTAACAAAGATATGCACGGTGGTAGCCGAGTGTGTGAGTGCTTTCTGTGTGGACTTCTGGCTACAGACACATTTGTTTCAAAGTGGTGTTTTATGGCACTTATTATTATATTTATTCAATTACGATTACACGTTGGAGGAGTCGGGAGTCGAGAAAAGTGACGACTCGAACAAACAGGAAGTTTCAAATATGTTGGCCAAATTGTGTATCAAAGCCTGCGCGCGACTAGGAGGGTATTGCTTACAGGAGAAGGAAGATAACCCGCCAGACAACCCAGCAGTGAAGAAGTCGCTGATGGCCTTGTTGACGCCATATCTCGCACGTAAACTGAACAATGACGACACCACAGAGGTTAGCACTTTTACTATTGATTTATTGAAAAATAAGGTCCAACAAAAATTAATTTTGTGCAGCATAGGTGTATTCCTGTGCTTTTTTCTACATTTTAGGAACATAACCCTTACCCTCAAAATTGGGAATTTTAGCGTGATTTAGCGCGATTTTTCATAAAATTGGGAAACAAAACAGTCAAACATTTATTTCATAATTGTATCTTTCATACTGTTTACAGTACAACACGATCAACAGAGGCATTTAAAAGCATTTTATATTCAATACTTGTCACATTTTTGCTACTTTTCAGTGTTCTTTCTTTTTCTTCTTTCAATTGGGAATTTTCTTCTCAAAACTGGGAAAAAAAGATATGTTTTGTCATTGGGATATGACCCAATAACGGCTATGAAAACAGCCAGAAAAAAGCCCTGGTATTCTATCATGCTGATTTTGTGTATGCATGCTCAAGTGCTGTAAACTTGCTGTATAAGTATGGAAAAACAGACAGTATTCAAGAGAGCTCAGTTGAGCTTTAAATTAAGATGTGCATATGAATGTGGAAGCTGATTGGTCTAAAATGTTGTAAAATTACTGTGTTCTAAGGTTTTAAATATATCGCTAAGCTCTTTTAGAAAGTGAAACAGTTTTGCTATTACAAACTTTCTGTTCCAATTTTTAATGATATTAAGGCACAACTTATAGTTTGCATGAAATTAACTGCAAATTTGGACCCTGTCACAGAGAGATTTCCGTCTTTCATTTTGACCAGGTGTCGGGGAGTGATTTCTTTTATTTCTTAACCTGCAACCTAACCTAGCTTATAACTTGGCAAAATATTGACTTATGGTCACGAAACATTATCCAGTTCTTTCTTATCAATTATCCAATGCAAAGTTATGCCCCTTTTCATAAATTTTACACTTAACAAGAAAAACTCATAATTCATGAAGAATTGCACCCCCTGTCTTTAAATTTTATAGTTTATAGATTGTTCTTGCTCAAATAAGCACACCCCAGGCGACATAATTGTTCCGTGGAACACCCTTCTAGTTTCTTTTATATACCCATAAGGACATACCACGTTGTTGCATTGTCCATCCATCCGTCTGTCCATCTGTCTGTCCGTCCGTTAACTTTTAGCTGACAACTGACTGTGGCTTATAACTTTCAAAGTAAAAGGTCCACAACAAAATGAATTGTTGTACACTTCTTCCGGATGAAGCAATCAATGAATACATATGATACAGGCCCATAATTCTCTTGACTCATATTTTTAGATCACCTGAGCCGAAGGCTCAAGCTGTTCTATTGGGATCACTTTGCGTCCGTCGTCGTCGTTAACTTTTGCTTCAAATGACCTCCTCAGAAACCGCTCGGCCAGTTTTGACCAAACTTCACAGTTATGATCCTTAGATGAATACTTTTTGGATTTGTTAAAATTAGGTCAGCGCGACATCCAAGATGGCCGCCATTACCATATATGTTCAAAACCTTAAAAAATCTTCTTCTCAAGAACCACTGGACAGATTTCAACAGTTTTTCTTTTAAAATGATTGCCAATGCCTAGACTATCAAGTTTGTTTAAATGAAGTGCCCGGGGCCAAAAATGGCCATGCCCTGGGGGTCCAAAGTTTGTATATTGAGATTTTGCATGTTTTTCATAAACTTATATAGAAAAAAACTTTAAAAAAATCTTCTTTTCTGAAACCACAAGGCACAGTGCTCTCATATATTCTACGTAGCATCAGCTTATGGTCCTCTACCAAGTTTGTTCAAATTGTGACCCTGGGGTCAAATTTGGCCCCTTCTCAGGCGTCACAGTTTTACGTAAGAAAATTAAAATCCTCTGAAACTACAAGAGCCGGAGGTTTAATATTTTGCGTTACTAGAAGCTTATGGTCCTTTACCAAGTTTGTTTAAATGGTGACCCTGGGGTCATATTTGGCCCCACCCCAGGGGTCACATGTTTTACATAGACTTGTATAGGGAAAAACTTTTAAAAAATCTTCTTCTCTGAAACTGCAAGAGCCAGAGGTTTAATATTTTGCATTTGCCGTAAGCTTATGGTCCTCTACCATATTTGTTCAAATGTTTGCCCTGGGGTCAAATTTGGCCCCGTCCCGGGTGTCACAGTTTTATATAGATTTATATAGTAAAAACATTAAAAATCTTCTTCTCTGGAACTACAAGAGCCAGAGGTTTAATATTTTGCATTTGCTCTGAGCATATGGTCCTTTACCAAGTTTATTCAAATGGTGCCCCTGCCCCTGGAGTCACGTTTTACATAGACTTGCATAGGGGAAAACTTAAACAATCTGCTTCTCTGAAACCACAAGGCACACAGCTCATATATTACATGTAGTCCTGGGGTCACATATGGCCCTGCCCCAGGGGTTACACTCTTGCACCTTCATTTTGAATTTGATATTTACCAAACTTTGTCAGTGTCTTTATGTCAATGTTGTTAAAACAACAGAAGCCACATTTCTTGAACAATCTTAACCAAACTTGCACAGATTGTATATGACCATAAGTTTTCGAAGAAGTTTGATAATGTGCCAGTACTCAGGTGATCGATTAAGGGCCATTTAGGGCCATCTTGGCCCTCTTGCTTATTAAGTCAATTACTCACATACCAAAAGTCTTACAGTATTCAAACTTCATACACACTTACATCTATATGGCACCATTATGTTCCTACCCAACTCAGGTCCATGTAAGTTGCCTTTTAATATTACACTTAACATTTTGTTACTCATTTTGTTAGCATTGGACACATTTTCTAGTTTTTCTTCTTTTTTTTTTCAATTCTTCATTTTTAGCTCGACTATTCGAAGAATAAGAGAGCTTATGTACTCGCCCCGGCTTCGGCGTTGGTGTTGACGTTGGCGTCCCACATCAAGGTTTGCGTGTAAGCTGTGTTTACAAGTCTATATCTCTTACATTTCTTATCCTAGCACAACCAAATTTGGCCATGGGCTTCCTTATAGCATTATCTTAAGGGCTGCATAAGCAATTTTGGTTCCTGTAACCCATTGGCTCCCATGGAACCCAAATTATGATAGCCTATAAAATGCGTCCCATTTCACATCAAATTTTGCGTGTAAGCTGTGTTTACAAGTCTATATCTCTTACATTTCTTACCCTAGCACAACCAAATTTGGCCATTAGCTTCCTTATAGCATTATCTTAAGGGCTGCTTAAGTAATTTTGGTTCCTGTAATCCCTGGGCTCCCATGGAACCCAAATTCTGATAGCCCTTAAAATGTGTCTGTTTCACATCAAATTTTGTGTGTAAGCGGTGTTTACAGGTAATATCTCTATATCTCTTACATTTCTTAATTTGGGAATTGATTTCCTTATAGTATGTTGTAAAGGCTTGGGTAAGTAATTTTGTCTTCTGCAAATTCTGGGCTCCATGGAACCCAAATTGTGATGGCCCATAAAATGTGCAATAATGGCAGATCTAGGTTTGCATGTAAGCATGTATATATCTATAATTTTGGTTTGGGATTTCTTATAGCATTATGCATCTTATTCATACTTCACCGATTTTGGGGCATGGGCTCCCTCCTGCACCCCCCGCCCCCACTACCTCCCACCCCCCCCCCACCACTTTTTTTTTTTTTTTTTTTACATATTTCTGTTGTTTTAGTCAATTCTTACGCATATGTTGCCCCTCCCCTCAACCCCCCTCCCCGCCTCTCACCCAACCCCCACCCCTACCCCCACTTGAAACTCTATTTTTATTTTTTTTTAAATATTTCTGTGTTGTTTTAGTGAATTCTTACACAGCATATATATTTATTGTCCCTCCCCCTCCCCCCCATCCTCCCCCCCTGCCTCTCCCACTCCTACCCCCTCTCCCCTCACTCGAAAGTCAAATATTTTTTTTACATATTTCTCTGTTGCTTTTGTCAATTCTTACACATATTGCCCCCCCCCCCCCACCACCCT